>VZTT01013730.1:72913-90729 GCA_013400855.1 Buphagus erythrorhynchus | reverse complement strand
AGCGTGCACACACACACACACACTCTATCAGTGTAAGTCAGGGTGAGGCTCTAGGACTAAACACAGAGTCAGTGAAGGTGAGACCCTAGATCTAGAAACACACACATAGAATGCTCCAGGGACACAGCCAGACAAGGGTGATTGTGTAACAAGGATAAGATACTGTGGCAATCAGCTCATTACATAAAAGTAGAAAGGGCCAAATTAATCCCTAGTGTAAGAACGCAGGAGCCAATGGAGTTATATTCAGGTCAAATTTGATTCCAAAAGCTGTTTTTTCCCCCCCTTTTTTTTTAAAATTAGAACATAATGTAACAAATAGGGAGCTATGGGTTCCTACCCATCTCCAGATTCCTGACCCTCTTGAGCAAGGTTATTTTGAAATGGATGGAAATTGCTGTCTAATCCTATTGCACCCCCAAGTACACAAGCTGTTACCCCTAGAGCTAAAAGAGTCTCTCCACCAGCTGTTCTCTGGCTAGGTCTATCACACACAGCTAAGAAGTTTAAATTCCCCACTTGGCCACTTTTAGTGCTAAGCATACACAATTCATCACATTCCCTTGCTGTAAGAATAAGCTCATCCTGACGTCTGTGAAACCATGGAGGATGTTAAACCCCATCACGAGCAAACCCTTGTGATACCCTACTCACACTGCTGTACTCAGTCACACTGCTGTGCTCAGTCTGGTCTTCAGAGAGAAGCTGGGAGCAGAACCCAGCTATTCTTAATCCGCTCACGGCTGAGGCATCTGTTCTGCTAAAAAGGTGTGTGCTGCAGGAGAGTCACCATTATTGTTTAATAGCATGGTGTCTATGACACATAGTTTAATCTAATTTTGCCAGATAGGTAGAGGAGTGCACACAAATACTACTCAGCACTTCATATAATACCAGAAACACAGTGCAGAAAAAAAGCAAAGCCAACACACTCATCTGATGACTCTAGGCTTTTTCAGTTCATGAACTACCTGGGAGCAGGCTGCAATTTTCTGCAATTTGATTTATTATCATTTGATTACTATTTCATATGGACCAATGTATTTGTCCTGCTTGCATACCTACTCATGCACACATATAACACCCTATATAGTAACCATGTAATTATGTACATATAACAAGTAAAAATAAAAATAGGATTCCTCCTCAGTATGTCATCCATCAGCAGCCTACTGTGCTGGCTTGAAGAGCATTTGCTAGCACTGATTGGAAGCACAGGCAGAGACCTCTGACCAGACAAATGCAAGTCCTAGCATGGGATTTCTGAGGGCCAAATAGACTTCCCTCCAAGAATAATGGACAATACAGCAACAGTTACAGAATGAAATGTGAGTAAACAAACATTTGCTGCATCATTCCAGAGTGCTCTCCACATCTGTTGCAGTCCTGGAAACCTGGGGACAAGGCAGCATCCTCACAGCTCTTCCCCCTTTAGAGAATGGGGAAAAAGCACCCAACAGGGGTCAGATCTGTCTTTCCCATAGTTCTGCTGTGCTGCAGCCAGGCAGAGGCCACGTGCAGGGCACCTGGAGCCAAGGAGAAAGTAGAGCATGATGATAACAATAACTCTGCCTCGCGTGGAGGGAGACAGTGGGCCAGGACAACAACGCACCGCTCTTTGCTTGCGGCTCAAGGCAGAGATTTTCCCCTTCACATTTGCTTTTTCTGAGTCCTAACTTGGGAATAAACTTGTTTGTTAGCACAGCTGCAGAAAACCAACTCGGAAAGGGCACTGCAGGAGTGAGGAATGCAGGTATTTCATTTGAGGGAATACACACAGACATAGCCTGCGACATTCAACCAGCTCCATGTAAAGCTCAAGGGAAATAGGCAGAGTAACAACAATGCTTTGCATTTCTATAGTGCTTGCCTTTGGCAGCTCTCTGGGAGCTTGCAAACATTAATGAATTCACAGAGGCAGAGATTCAGAGAATATAAAGGCCAGAAGGGACTTTAGATCATCCAGTCTGACCTTCTGTGTATCGCACGCTACTTGGAAATCGTGTGGAAAAGAACCACAAGCATTATTTGGGGGTGGCAGAAAATGCCTTCCTGTGAAAAGCTGAAAGAGCTCAATCTGTTTAGCTCATGAAACAGAAATTAGAAAAGCTATCCTGTAGAAAGACCAACAATGAGGATTTACATGCAGCTAAGTTGAATATTCCAGAAAGGCATCTACCTTTGATTTGAAAAACACTCAAGAAAGGAAAAAATATTGTTTCCCTTGGTATCTTCTCACAATACCTATTCATGCTCATTGTTAGCATTCATGCTTACTAACTCATTTGTTTGTTTTTTCTGTCACAGCTTTTGTTATTCTCTCCACTACATTAAAAAAATAAACCCTCAGTAACCAGCAGCTCTCCCTGTAGAGGCACTTTATACTCTAAATCAAATAATCTCTCAGTCTTCTTTTAGGTACAATAGGCAGATTGAGTTCATTAAGTCTTTCACTGAAAGCGTTTTCTCACCTCTGGAACAACACTGGAGCCTACTGTCACACAGTTTCCAGCTTTTTCTCCTCCTTTTAGAAGTATTCTCCTCATCCACCAGTATCTGTGCTCTGTATTGTAGACACTACATGACTTTTGCCACTTTTCTCTACTCCTTCCCACCAAAGAATGTCTCACAGTACACTCACTAGGCTGTGTGAACATTGTTCCTGCTTTAAAGATGGAGGCAAATGTAAATGCTAGGACAAAACCCTAACAAGTAATTTTGAGGAAGGCAGATTATGGGTAAGTGGTTCTGATCCTACCTTTACAGTTGTACAAATTCAGTACATTTTAAACACGAGCCTCCAGATTTATACAATTCTTGGCATGAGAAAATCTAGCCCTTTATTTAAAAGGATGATCCCCTTCTAGCATTGTCCACTTTTTCAAGCACTCACAGACTCAGATGGTTACTTTTCATATACCTCTCACTAGACATAAATGTCTTGGATTCCCCAGTTATTCCTTCTCCCTTATTTTTGTCTTCTTATGACTGATCATCCCCTTTTCAATGAGCGCCTCTGACCAGCTGCTTCTCAGATTCTCCCTGCTCTGGTCTACTCAACTGTCACAAAACACACCAGCCCCCACATTCCTATCTGCTTTTTAAGGATTTGTTATCATAAGCAGGGGTTTTTTGACTCACTGTTCTTTACTTTGCAAAACCCAAAGCAGTCAAGAGAAACTATCACAATGCCAAAGGCTGAGAGAGGAGAGGAGTTTAGGTCAGCCCTAGCTTCTGGCCTCCCAGGTGCTGTGCTGGGGCTTTCAGCTGCATTAACAAGCTTATTTTTATTCAGTCATGACTAAAATCATGGAGTGTGTGAACTATAGAGTAAGTATGCCCAGCCTTGTGCCCAAGGGGAATGCTGCAGTGAATGGGAAGTTCCCTGAGTGTTTACCTTGCTTGTTGCTCTGTTTTCTTCTGTGACATGGTGAGACTTCAGCTGTTCCCTGCTCAAGGGACTACAGGTTAACAGAGTCTCAGCTCTTTCTATTCAAGGCACCACCACTTTCTTACACACTTTTTAAGCTCCAGCTTAAATCTGTTGTCTTTATACCTCAGATTCTGGGTAAAGCTGCATTACCCTACCAGATAGAAACCCACTTCTAGTTTTGCACCATAAGTATTTTTCTGGCCTATGTGTACTACACTATCTCCATACAACTGTGTGCTTTAGATTAAATGTGTCCTCCAAGGTGCATTCATTACAGCAATCCTATCTGCTTTGTCCTCGGTTACACGTGGTTAAACAAGCTGGGTGCTCCCAGGTTCCTCACAACATCAGACTTCCCTTTCCTCTCATCATCTGCCCCATCCTGTCTCAGCCTGTATTTCTTTGACCAAAACTGTAACACAGACTAGAGGAGAGGTCTCACAGGGCTTTGGGTGTGAGCATCAATGTATTTTCCCACGGGGAACACCTCCCTAAGCTCTAGAACAGTGTTTGCTTTGTCCACAACCACATCACACTGTGACTCACCATCATGCCCCCATCCCCTAATACAGAAGATCCCAGCCTTTTTTTCCTGAGCTTTCTCAGGACAGATGTTTTCTCTAAGTCTATCCAGCTCCCTTTCAGCAAGGTTCTCAGGACAGGTCTCGGCAGATGACAATGGTTTCGTGAATTTAATGTGGGCATTAGTGTGCAATACAGCTTATACTGATGATCCACACTGAGGATCCTCACTGAGACTTGGCAAAACTGGCTCTACAGTTCCCAAAAGAAAAGGACTGCCTCCAGTCCTGCTTGCTGTGCTCTCTGCCAGATCCCTCAGAGTTCCCAGCTTACAGAAGATTTCTATTATTAGCTGTCAAGCATATGACCTTGTCTATCGTACTACTGAAATTCATTCTGTTTCTGGTACTCCTGCCAAGGTCAAATAAGGCTTCCTCTGCAATATCCTGGTCCTTCCCTGTACTAGCAATGCCTTCTAGTGTTGAATCATCAGGATACTCTCTCACTCTCTCTAGCTATCTGGATCAGGGTCTCAGGTTAATATTAGCAAAGGCTAATCCCATGGGCAATCATGGTGAGTGTGACAAGTAACATTTTCCTAGACTTTGATAGGTGATCTTGCTGCTGCTGTCTTCCCAGATTGAACTTCTCCCCCACTGCCCCTTACAACTCCTCTGCCTCTTTTGATCTCCTGCAGTCTAACTAATTGTTTTTTATGTGGCATGTTCAATGCTTTACTGAAATACAGAGATGAGACCTTTGAAATGTCTCTTGCCTTCCAGGAAAACTATCATCTGAAAGAAAGATGTTGGCTTGGACTGGTGTTATCCAGCACTGATAAACTCATACTGCCTGACTCCCTTTTCCCCTAACTGCTTGGTAATAATTATGTTTTCCTTGAAGTTCTCCTCTAAAGTGCTATAAACATTGCAGAGGTCATGCTTAAAAGTCTGAGACTGACAAACTTTCTCATCTTTCTTTAATCCTAATTGCTAAATCTTCATTTTTGCAGACTGTATGGTGTCACCACTGTGTGCAGAATTGAAAAAAGTCCTTTGCTGTAAGTGTGTGTTTCCACAGGCCAGCTCTCCCAGGGCCAGAAAGCACCCAGGCCCAACACTGTGAGTGCACTAATCAGCTTGAGCTGCTTATTCACAGCACTCAGCTTGTTTCTTTCCCCAAGGATATTTCTGTCCTTATCAATACATTGGCCACTGAGTCTTCTTTGGTTTTCACTCAGACTACAGACTCCTTGATCCCAACTTCACTCTTATTGACCAGAAGTGACCCTACTTCTTTTTTTTTTTTTTAATTCCCCAAATAGCTGAAGAATATTATGCTGTTTGTTTTAACCTCCTTTGCAAGGTCTAGCTCAGCTTGACATGTAAGCAATCCTCACTTTATCCCTACAATTCTGACCTCTAAGGGAGGGCAGGGCAAGTCAGCCTTCTTCGCTGTCTGCCTTTTTTCCATTCCACACAGTCTCTCTGCAGAGTCAGCTTAAGCAGCTGCTTGTCATCACAGATGGAAGGCAAGAGAATCAGGATCCTCACAGAAATGGGGGCTTCACACTGTCTCCAAAAGCTCATCTGCTCCCTCCCCACACTTCAGGCTTTGCACTGCTGCCTGTGAAAGCAATGTCACGAGTAAGCAGCAGAGCATCCTCCACACACTGGGCAGCAGAGTGTAGAGGTGCCATCTAACCAGAATTATCTGTAATCCTGTGAGTGGGGTTTCTGTGTCCCAGTGAGAGAAAGGAAGAGAAGAAAAAGGTCTTACGAAGGGAAAGGGATGGCAGTCAGAATACCATTACAAAGATTTGTGCCTTAGGTGATAGGTAGGGCAGGAGAAAAAGAATTCAGGATGAGTTTAGTGGCTAAAAAAATGTATCTTAGGAGGAGGCTGGAGCTGTACTCAGATCCGCTAAGTTTCTGTGGTTCTCACCTTGCAAAACTTGTCTGCTTCTGCCTTGGCTGAATTTAAGCGAAACCATCACACAAGACATTTCCTATAACCTCCTCTGCTGTGACATTTACCACCTTCATCCTCACATCTAGAGACTGCTCATGTGATCCTTTTCAGCATCTTCTCATGTGGCTTTGCTCCTCTGCTAAACTGTAGGTGCTAAGACAGCTCAGGAGATCAGTTATACCTTGTGCTAAGGCTACAGACAACAGCACTTTACCCCATGCACCTTGCATAAAAGACATGGGGCACTGGGGGGATAGATGTGAGCAGGGTAATGAACCAGCCTTGCATTCAGGTGGGGTCAGGGGTGTCAGTGCCACTTGCCTGGCAGCCTGTGGATCTTCACACAGCTTCAAATGGAAGGTCATGCACCATTCATGACCCTGGCACTTTGTCAGTCCCCCTAAATACCCAGTTTATTTGGCAGCCCCTGCACACTGGGTAAAACTCCATGGCCATAGGGATCATTCCTGTACCTACCTGAGAAACACCACAGACAGGAGGAAGTGCAAATTTCTCTGTGGTTCTGAGTGTCTGTGCACGTCCCCAGTGAGATGTGCACACAGGGAGCCCAAGGATCTCACAACACACTGCAGAGCAGCTGTTTATGTATGCAGATACACACATGCATGCACAAATCACCTCACACATCGTTTATCTTCACATCCAGTGCACTCCCACGAGCACCCCTGGGCGGGGATACACAGCCCTGCTGATGCTAGGTAGGCAGGAGTTAATGGAAGAGAGGCTGGGAAGGAAATTAAAAGCAAAAAAAGTTGAAAGCCCAGCACATGATTCTTCTCCTATCACATCTGTGAATCCTGGAGTGCAAGAGTAATTGTCTGCAATGAGTCAGACCAAAAGGCAAAAGGTAATGGTTGCTATGGCAACCCATGTACTGCTCTAATTCGGCTCAGAATTAAAATGATATCAAATAATTTGCAAGCAAAGGCAACATGGCAAAGGCGCTGGGTGCCAATCTAAAAAATCCAGCTATATGCAAGTCTTTCCTGAGTCAGTGTCAAGGGCTCTTTTCACTTCAAGAGTGACAACCATGGCAATCAGAGGAGCTGTAGAGGCGGTGGTGATGGATAACCTTAGGCAAGAAGATTTCTGCTATGCACAGGCAAGAATGGGGTCCTGGGCTGGAGCTCCAGCCTGGAACAGGCTCCAGGGCTGAGGATATCCTGGCACAGGTGCCTCACCAGACCCCAAATGGGAAAACTCATTGCTCACAATTTTCTGTTGGGGTCCCACTGAGAAAATTCCCTGAAAGGGCTGGTGAGGGCAGGGCCTGGGCACAGGAACCTATCCACAGGGTCTGTGCTGGGTGGAGCACTGCCTGCATGGGCTGAGGAAGGCAGGGCTCACTCTCTTAGAGCTTTTTCCCTGGTAAGTGGTGCAGTGTACAAAGTCAGGCACTCAGCAGAGATACAAAGAAATATTTACTCTACAGAATTGGCTATTATCTTCAGTTTTTCTCCAGACAAGGCCTCATCTCAAGGCAATAGGCAATGTCTGCACACACAAGGGGGAGGCATGGTCATTGTGCTGAAGATCTTACAGCCTATGCAGACAGCACAAACACCATAGAAGAAAAAGGAATTGCTAAGGTCTAGCCAGGGTGAGCAGAACGCTATGAAAGATGCCTCACATGACTATTTTTAGCATTCTTTTGAGGTCAAGATAGACTTATTTGTCCCTCTTGTTACTGTCTATGCATGGAGACATCTATCTGGAGTTCTGCAGGCAGATGTTGCTCTCTCTGCCTGTTCACTGACCCGGAGGGAGGATAATCAGCTCTGAAAAGGGAACTATGTGGCCCCAGCACTGATGCAAACCTTGACAAAAGGCAAAGTTTGTAAGACTAGAGCCAGTGCAAAATAATGCAACCACTTCACTTTTGTCTGGCTTGTGGAACAGCTTGTGTGTGCCCCAGAAACACCCCAAAAAGCAGCCTGGGTGCTTACAGGTATCCCCCGAGGCTCAGTGTGTAAGCAGAATGCAGTGGGTGGCAGGCAGGCAGATGGGGAGATGAAGAGTGCAAGAGACACTGGTTTTGGCACACTAACTTGGGGACACTTTGACAGCAGAGTAGTGGCTCAACCCTTAGACCAGTCAAGTGTGTACCCACTGATAGCAGCTCCCAGACAGATGTCCTGAGAGGTGGAGAAGGCACAGCTGCTGGTAGCATTAAAATCAGCAGCATTTCTGCCTTATCAGTGCCCCTAACACTTTCCATGACTCATTTCCAGGGCACGGCCTGTTCAGATGTCTCTGATTTTGTCAGATCAAATGGATGCGTGAGAAACTGCTCAGTGTTTGGGGATTGCCAGAAGGGGTTGGCATCAGGGAGAAACCAGACATAGCAGGTGATGGGCTGAAAACGAGTTGTCTTCCTTTTTATCCACCCTACCACTGCATGCCAGGGTGACCAAGATTTCCATAAAGGCACCTGGTGATGCCTCAGGGGCTCACAGAAGTCTCTGCACTGAGAAAACTCTGGCACAACCTTTGGCACAAAAAGAGGGACAGCATTCCTTCTGAATACTGCAGCACACATTCAAGAGATCAGCTACCCTCATATTTTATATGGGTATCTTAATGCAGCTTTCTGAACCAGCCTAGTGAAATAATTTTAATTCTCCAGTTTATATGTAGCTATTTCCATGGAAAAGGTGCTTATGCTATTAGAGCTTATTTCCATGCATTTTAACAGCTTCTGCTGATGCTACTGTCACTTTCCAGAGAGAAAGTTGGATCCAAGCAAAAAAACTGTAGGAATACAGAATTGTGTGCAGATTAGCTTGAAAAGATGCCACAGCAACAGTCCTGCTGAAAAAGCCACCTGCACCTCCTGTTCCTGCTTGCTGGTAGCAGACAGCAGGTAGCCAAAACTGGAGATCAAGGAAGAAATGGAGAGACATCAAGCTGGCCAGGAATTGCTTTTCAAATGAAGAGCTTCCATCAGACTGACAGAGGCTAGATTTTAACCAGAGGAAAAATGGCAATATTACTCCCCATTACCAACTTTTCAGATTGATTGATTTAAAATTATTTTGGAAAAAAGAATCAAAATATTTTTTTAAAATCTGCTCCTGCTGTGAGTACAGATCTTTTCTGAAAATACTGGTCTTGATAACTCAGTGTCCCAAAACTCTATCTTTAAAACAGAGATAACATTTCTCTTCTCTGCCCCTGGTTTGAGCTTGCCTAGTGCTCTCCCCAAATACATCTGCATGAATTGCTGATGTCATGGGATAACGATTTCACTGTGGTCCAATAACTGCTGGTAAGAACAGCAGTTCCAATATCAACAGAGAAGTGTTGTATAAAATAAACCTGCATGTCTCAAGTGCCCATTTGCATTATTTTTCTTGGGCACCATATGCATGCCCCATTGTCTGTTTCCCATCCCTGCCATGTGACAGCCATGGCAGGGAACCTAATCCTACCTGTCCCTGTTGGGACTGGCAGCCAGCTGACAGCCCCAGAAGTTGAACAGCCAGAAGGTCAGGCAATGAAAGCGACGTCATCCACAGCCCAAAGTGACAGCTGAACTCCTGCACAGATTCCAGTGGTTTCACTGAGGCTTTAAATCACTAAAAGCTTCTGTCAGCAACTCCATGTGATTTCTGTCTTGCAGCCTAAGGATCAGAAAGCCCCAGGCTACTGACTCACGGGAGGGAGCAGATGACAGTGCTATCTGGGGCAGGACATGGCTTAGGGAGAATGCCATCACCATTCCTTATTTCTCATTTCCAACGCAGTTAGTGTGTGTGAAAGGTACTGGACTGACATCCCAGGAGAATAGTTGCCTTCTAATTAATTATAATTAATCATCCAGGCATTACTTAATGTTTGCATAGTGCTTTCAAGTTCCAAAGCACAATACAGGAGGTAGATAATATTCTTTCCAAGAAACAGGTATAGTCAAGCCAGGGCTGCCTGTGTGGCTTCCCACCAAGGAGACCACATCGACTCAGCTCACACAAGTGGGCCCTACCTTAGCTCCACCATGTCCTCCAAAAAATCCATGTATACCCTGAACCCCTTGTGCACCCCTCCCAGGCCCATGGGGGAAGGAGAGGGATGGATGAAAAAGGGTGAGGATAGGGCAGGGCAAAGGACACTTCCTTTGCCTCCTGAATTTGGCCACCTCTCCACTTGGAATGTGAAGTAGCATCTCTAATGGCAAGAGGAGCAGCTTGGGCTCCCTCTCAAACCCATTCTGGGATTTCCCAATGAGCAAAGACAGGCTGAAATGGGAGGAAGGAGGCCCTTGTGCTTCCCCCTCCATCCCTTCTCTCAACCCTCCAGACTGCAAGTCTCTAATCCCATCTGACTGCTCCCTCACTCCCTGACAGCAGCCAGGCCTGTGTCATCTTCCTGGACATTTGATTTTGCCAGTTTGCCTTACTCTGCCCTGGCTGGGGACTGCCATTCATCTGCCAGAAGAAAAGGGGCCCAATGTCCCTGTCACTGGCATTCTCCCCACAGGAGCACTGGGGGTGCTCCCTCCCCATGAGCATGGCTGTAAATCCTGGAGCTTAATTTTTCACTGCATGCATAGTGAACATTTCAAAGTGCTTACAAATCCCCTCAAGCACCATCAAGTCAAACAAGTGACAGTAATGATCAGTGGCAGAATGACAGGCCAGTTCATACCACTGGTTCTTTTATAGGGGCACTTTAAAAGTCTCCGTTGTTCCCCTTTTACAGAACTGTGGCTGCATTTATTCAGAAACTACAAGTCTACCCAGATATTTGGCTTTCTGGGAACCAGTGCTGGGTACCAAACTTCTGGTAGTATCATAAGTAAATTACCATGGTATCAGTCCCAGCGAGGGCTGATGGCATCAGAATAACAATAACAACAATCTGCATCTCATTCTGCTCTGATTGCCTCTTGTGTGCCTCCACACTCCCTCCCCTTCCTTCACCCCTTTCCTGTACCCAGAATGTTGCAGCTCTCCCCAGCACCATTTCTGCTGCAGCCCCTCACAGTCCCCTAGAATCAGGATCTAGCCATTCAGGATAATTATATTACTGTGAGGGGAAATGAAGTGAGATCTACATCCTTACTCTCTAAGCTGACATCCTCAAGAAAAATAATATTTCAATTGGTAATGTGACTACTAGTTATTGCCCTTGTCTTTAAATTACTTCTACTATGAAAGATTCAGATGATGAACCTTGTCACCACTGGAAACAAAACAAATGGTCACTTTTTTCCCCTCCCTAACCCCCCCAAACATGGTGTAAACTGACACCCAAGCCAGCACATGGAACCTACCTCAGCAAACCCTTGTGCTCCTGCTGAAGTCAGTGGGGCTACAGCTGGGGACATGAAGAACTTTGGACCCTCTGGGTGAGAGTGTTTGCCCTGATGCTATCATTTAGCCCACTCATACCACGGATCAGAGATTGGCTGTTTTCATCAAAGTATAAGAAACCAGGAATGAAGAACACCCACCACGTGTGAGAGTAGCAGAAGATGCTTGTGGTCAGGTCACCTAATGTACCTACTAGGGACAGGGACCATGTTTTTTAAGGAACAAAAGCAATTGAAAATTCATTTTATGTCTCAACTTCCATGGTTTCCAGTGAAAAAACTGGTTCTGCATCATTTCCAAAAATGACAGATTTTTCACCTTATTATTTTAACATGATTTGTTTCCCTATCCTCTGCTGTTTCCTCCATGCTCTGCAAAGGATCCTGCCCCTTCACAGCATGTCCACACAGACAGTATTCAGCATAAGTGAGTGGGTGTGGAAACCCAAACCCCCCACAGGGGTTGTGGAAAGTGCTGCTGACAGAAGAGAAATGGCTCTGCCAGGGCCAGATCCTCCTGCTACTTGCTCTTGCTCCAGCACTTCCACAGAGAAGTTTCCTTCCTTGCATTTATGCTGAGTGCCAGATTGTCCTGGTTTCAGCTAGGGTAGAGTTAATTTCTCCTCAGTGGCTGTTAGAGTGCTGTGTTTTGAATTCATAATGAGAATGTTTTGGTTTTTTGCTAAGTGTTTATCCTAAGTCAAGGGCTTTTTTTCCTTGTCTCACGCTCTGCCAGTGAGGAGGTGAACAAAGGAAACTTGGACAGGTGACCTGAACTGACCAAAGGGACATTCTACACAACAGAACATCATGCCCACTGTAGAAACTGGGGGGAGTTACCCAGAGGAGGGACCAGTCTGGGTTTGGGAAGAGAGGTCTGGCATGGGTCAGTGAGTGGTGAGCAATTGTATCTTGCATTGCTTGTTTTTTCCTTTTAATTATTTTTTTATCACCATCATAATTTACCATTATTATTGTATTTTACTTAATTTTCAATTATTAAATTGTTCTTATCTCAAACTGCAAGTTTTAGTTTGATTCTCCTACCCAATTCACCAGAATGGAAGGGTGAGAGGGAGGTTGGGTGAGTGGCTCTGTGGTGTTTAATTTNGAGTGGTGAGCAATTGTATCTTGCATTGCTTGTTTTTTCCTTTTAATTATTTTTTTATCACCATCATAATTTACCATTATTATTGTATTTTACTTAATTTTCAATTATTAAATTGTTCTTATCTCAAACTGCAAGTTTTAGTTTGATTCTCCTACCCAATTCACCAGAATGGAAGGGTGAGAGGGAGGTTGGGTGAGTGGCTGTGTGGTGTTTAATTTCCAGCTGGGCTTGAACCACAACACAGATGAACTGCTTGTGTGCCTCTGCTCTAATCCACAGGTCAGGAAAGGGAAGGGAAAAGATCATAAAAACAAACTTACTTCTTTTTTTAAAAAACATTCTTCTCTCAAATTAATGCTTAGAAAGATTTTTCAGTGCTGTACAGAGACCCTTGGTGTTTCAATGCTCTTTCATTTTCTGCTGGGTATAACAGTATCAGTTGGTATCAGTTTTGGGAGCAGTTTCTATCATCCAAACACCTATTAATGTGAACTTTGCTGAAACCATCTCTGTTCAAAGGTGTCTTTGGGCAGACTTCATAACAATTTTCTGGCTTTGGGCATAAGAGAGAAATGTTCTATTTCATAACACTTCCTTCAGCTTATAAGTACTTTCTCAATGCCCCAGTGATAATTAAAGTGCATCACTGTCTGCTAGAACTTACTGAAATCCTGGAAATTAAGGAATGCTTCATCAGATGAAGTTGAATTGCTACAGTTTTACTGACTAACAGTATTGAAGAGCATTCCCTGTCTCCTACCCAGCCTAGGCAAATGCAATGGCAGACTGTGATCTGAAGGATGGCCTTCTCTCTACAGGGTGCTCCGGTAATGAAGTTGTTCTTTGCTGCCCATTCTAGTTGCCATTCCTTCCACCATGCAAGGCTCCATTAGCACTAAATCTTCTTTCCCAAGAAGCTTTGCATCACAGCATATAATTACTCCATTACCTGTTCCATCAGCCTCTCCTTTAGTCACTGTTTCCAGGTCTAAAACAATTTCTGGGGAGCTACATCTTCTCTTACCCTAGTATTCCTATTCTGAGTGGTTAAGTTGGATATAGTGCCAGGGTTACTGATAATGCTAGTTTGTTTTGTTAAATGGCTGCTCTGTTTGGTTTCTGAGCTCAGTGTACTTCCATAAAGGCTGAAGACATTAGTACAGAAAATGGTAAATCTTCAAAAGCTTTGGGAAAAGCTTTTGGAAATAATGTGCTGCATGAATTTTCCAAAAGAAGATGCAGTCTAGTGAAGGTCCGTCAAAAGGAGTTTAAAGCTCAGATACAACAAAAAATTTGGCAATCTATAGGTCTGAGTTGGAGTTCTAGCAACATGCCCATTCCACCAGCAGAAGTTATTTTTCATTTGAGATAACAATGGAGACACATACACATGATGCTGTTCTAAAGCCAAAAGCGTTTCCTGCAAAGTTTTAAAACTGCACAGACTTCCCAACCTACTCCAGAGAAAGTCTCAATCTGTAAATTCACCAGCACTGGAGATAGGAAGCTTCCATTCAAACAGCCCATTTCCCTTTCAGAAGCCTGTCAGCCATTCAGTACCTGTTCCATTATTCTCTGTTTAGCCTAGTTCTCAATACCACAAGCTATTGTGGCTCCTGTCACTTCCCTTGAATGACAAGCTAACAGCTCTCAGCTCCCACACTCAAGGCAAGATGCAGCCATTTCATTCAAGATAAAAAGAGAAACCAGAATGTCCTACCTGCAGCAATTCCCATCTTCCCGTCCACAGACACAGACACAGCCGTGCTCACTGTCACCACTTTTGGCAGGCCACCCCCCTCTGTCAAGACACAAATACAGCAGGCTTGGTTAGCTTACCCCCAGAGAGGAATAAAAATGCAGCAGGAGCAGCTTGCCCACACATTTTCCCGTCAAGGACAGTGTGTACATATGCCTCAATTCTGAAACATCCCAGAATTTCGAGGGCTGCATCTTTCAAGACACAAAAGCAGCCTAATGGGCTATGAGTAGATTTTATTTTTATCTTCTCTATGGCTCATGATAAAAGTGGCATCCTCAGCACAAAGGAAGTGTCCAAGGCTGGATGGCTGGGGAGGGGGGGTTGGGTTGAGCAACCTGGTCTCATGGGAGACATCCCTGCACAAGGGGTGTGGAACTAAGTGACCTTTAAGGTCTCTTTCAGCCCAAAACCTTCCATGAGTCTGTGATAAAAATAAAGGTTTGGCCTCTATCTTGGGCATGTAGAGCTTCTCTTAGGCCAGAGAGCTGCTCTGCTCAATGCACCATCTAAACTCTGTGGACAGAGGAGAAGCAGGACAGGTAATTCTGGTAACACCTGCACAGCAAAGGCCAGGCTTATGTCTAACTCTTATCCAAGCCAGGGCAGCACTACAAACTGCAGACACAGCACTTCCAGGTGCTTCCAGAATGCACTCCATTTCAGAAACAAACTCTTCTGGGACTTTGTTGCCTGAACTCCCTTATGCCCCAGGGTCTCCCAATTATCCTTGAACTGCTGCTTTAAGCATACTGTAGGTCCTGTGACACATCTGCCAGCCCTGTGCAGATCTCTGAGCTCCCATGGGACATTTAAAATCATATGGCTGGATAGGCTCAAGCAACTGAACCCCATCTCTCTTTGTCAGCGCAGTTGTTTCAGCCTGCAATTGTCCACGTGGCAGATTCCATTTCTGTATTTTTTAAAAGTGATTAGATTAGCTTCAGCTGGGCATCTCTTTGGGAACTGCCAGGGGACAGTTTGAAGGCCAGTCTGATCTATGTAGTCTGCACCTGGTTCCCTCCTCACATGCTCTGTGGAAATCCAGCTGGGTCAGGGATTCTTTCCTTCCCCATAACTCCAGCATTTGTTACTGCTTTCCATGTCTGCCTTCATCATTCTAAGTGTGTCCAGAACAAAATCCAGTGCCTAGCACAGTTTAGCCTGCAGGCTCTCACTATTTTGTTTTTGTTTTTTGATCGAAGCCAGATTAATCTGCTGAAAAGTGTCAAAAGCAGTAAAACCTTTATGAAATAAATACTCAGCTCACACGACTTGAGCATGATCCTGCCTTTATGGTGAACCTCAAATTTCTTGTTCTAGGATGGGACAAAGAAGCAAAATACACTTAGGGTCTCTAAAAAAAAGAACCCCACCCAACACATGAAAAATCTGTGTTGCAAGAATAGTTCTACTTGACATGCAGAGGCTTCTCTGCTGCCCTTTTATTTCTGAGACTTCTGGAAGGAGGTGCTGTGCATAAATGACTCTGGTGACATGCAGTCATTTCCTCCCCAACAGAGAGTTCTTGGGGGTTTTCTTTCTTAGATGATTAGAAGTCCATCTGCTATGAAAACCTTCTGTCACAGCAGGGGACTTGTGGAAAACATGAAAAGGGGACTTCAGCATCTGACAGAATTTAATAAGAAACTGGGTGGCCTATTTTGGCTAAAATGTGGGGCAGCCCTGCTCCATCAGATGATACAGAAGGGCCTGGACTCTGCTTTACAGTGAACCACTGTCTCAGAAGCACTGGGTATTATTTCCTGACCCTTTCCAGGCATACTGTGTGATCCCATGGATCACAGTCTCTCTGCGCCCAGCTGCTCATCCCTAAAGACTAATAATCTCCCTTACAGTTTAGGGCACAAGGTCTTCAGGGCCAAGTGCTGCTTCTTACAAGGTGCCTGCAGGGTTTCCAGGTGAGTGGGGTTCTGGACTTGACTGAAGCTTCTGACTCATGGCGGTGTAAAACAAAACAGTGCCAACTACTTGTCTTCTGTCTTTATCCAAAAATAGCTGTGACTTCTAAGAAACCTACAAACCACAACCCCAGTGTTTACCCAGCAGTGACTACTGTGGCCTGGGTAATGGCTTTCCTAGGAAGTCCCACAGGGTGTCACTGCCTGGTTTTCCAACCCACACTCTGTTCCAAAGAGCAGATGCCATGGCTTGCAGGGGCGTAAAAGGTCCCTCCTGCCATCTCTCCTCCTCTCTCCACACTTGCCTTTTAAGTGAGATGTAAGGGTGTTGGGGAGAGAGAGGCTTTTGTAGGTTTCGAGTATTTTCTCTTTCCATTCCTTTCCCTTTACATCCTGGTTCATCTCTTGCCTCCCAGGCTGGTTTTCTTCTCTTTGCTACTTGCTTTCCCACCCACCAGACTCCCACCACTGTGCCACAAAAAGCTTTAACAGCTACAGTGCTGAGCTCTGTGACAGAGATGGAGAACTAGGGGCCAGGGAGGAGCACAGAGGGGATTTCTGCCTTCTGTGGAGGAGTCTCACATGAATATTTTGTTTTGCTTGTTTGTTTTTAGGCCCTTCTGCTCTCTTCCAGCCTTTGAGAAGGTCCTGGCTGGCCCTGCATGCTCACAGGAACCAACACCCTAAGCAAAAGACATTGAAAAGCCACTCCTTGCTTTCCTCTGATGTTTGAACTTCTTTGCTGAGCAAGAGATGCCATATTCTAGTACTAGGATTAGAAGGATGCAGGACACCAATGCTATGGAAAAGCCTTCCCCTCCACCCTTTTCCTCCACCACCTTCCATAACAAACCCATCCTTTCCTGTCATGGAAAGTGGTGATGGAAAAGTTGACAGCCTCTGAACTTAGACTTCCTGACTGTTTTCTGGTCCCTCATCAGTGCCAGCTGTTACTGTCATCCAGCAGGGCTGATGTTGTTCCTTCCCAAGCCTGGCCACACCTTTGTGTCTCATTCCTTCTGCAATACCTTTCCTGTTCCCTTCTCATGTTTCGTGTGTATTCCAGCCCCACAAGGACCTTGTGTTCCCCCAGCTCCCGCTTCCCTAAACCTTTCCATCCACCAAGCCCTGCATGTCCATTTCCACGTCAACTTCCATTTCCATCCTCTGCTCCTCTGCAGCCCTGCATTACTCATTCCTGACTGCCTTCTCCACACCTTGCAGCTTCATTTTTCAGCTGTGATCAGTATCTTGGCCATCAGCTCTCTGCCCCTCACTGGTGCAAAGGTAACTCCAAGAGAGGAGGTCTCAGCACTTCCCACTCGGCGGGCAGCAGCGATAAAGGGATCGGGATGGGCACGGTGTGGGATGCAAGGTGTGGAAGGCTTTTTTTCCTCTTTCCCTCTGTGTGCTCTGTGTTCAGGCTGGGGTTACCTGAATCGTCTTCTGAGACAATGCTATAGATGAAGCTGCCGGGGGGATGCTCGGCCGCCCTGCGGTACCACAGAGGGAAGTGGTCCATGGTGAAGATGCTTTCCTTGTCCTTCTGTGTCAGGAATTTCCTGCCGGGAGACAACACGTTGTGTTATAACACGGCGCGGAGGAGCGGCAACTCTCCTCGGTGCAATGCAGGGGGACACCTCATCACTCGGGGCTTTTCCATGGGCGAGGACAGGCGGTGTCGGTGTGGCCGTGTCCCGCGGTGTGGCCGTGTCCCGCGGTGTCCCCTCGGGGCAGGGCCGGGCCCTCGCTCGCTCCTGAGGGGC
>VZTT01013730.1:0-72689 GCA_013400855.1 Buphagus erythrorhynchus | reverse complement strand
GTTACCGGGCAGCACAGAAGGGTCACCGGGCAGCACCGAGGGGTTACCGGGAGTGACAGCCCGGGGGCAGCGCCGCAATGCGGGGCGGGCGAGGGAAGCACAAGTGCGGCTGGCTTGTGGCCATTAGATATTGCAGGGGATGGGGAGCAGGTGAGGAAAGGGGATTAGGCGGTCTCCTACAAAAAAGGACCACCCACCCCAAACATAAGGTTATGCAACTGTGTGTAAATCCTCATCTCCTCGGGAGATGCTCGGAGCAGAGACCTCACAGCAGCCTTCCAGTATCTGACGTCCCTGTTCAGCTACTGGGAAGCTGGACAGGGACTCTGTTAGGAACTGCAGAGATAGGGCAAGGAGAAACGGGTACAGACTGAAAGGGGGGAAATTTAGGTAAGATACTGGGGAAAAATCTTGTACTGTGAGGCTGTTGAGGCACAGATTGCTGAAGGAGGTTGTAGATGCCCCAACCCCGGCACTGTTCAAGACCAGGTTGGATAAGGCCTTAAGCAACTTAGTCTAGTGGGAGGTGTCTCTCCCCATGGCAGAGTGGGTTGGGAACAGATGATCTTTAAGGTCCATTCCAACCCCTTAACAAATTCTGTGATTCCTAGAGAGGCAAGAACAGAAGTGCTTGAACAAAGAGGTGTTTCTGAAGGCAAGAGGATGTGTCCTGGGAGCATGGCAAGACAGGCAGTGGGTGCTCAGGAGAGACCTCATGAAAATCAGGTCATTTGCTTCCCTGGAGGTTCATACAGCCTGCCTGGCAAATCCCTTTGTTTTCAGGCTCTTGTTTTGCTGCATATCTTGACATAATGATAATTCCTCATTTATGATTCCTTCCTTTCAGGGGATTCCTGATGCTCCTCCTGTGGGATATGTGGGGGTCTGTCCCTGCAGTGTGGTGACTGTGACTGTTTAAAGCATTGAATGCTGTTCCTGATGAGCAGTGGGGAATCGGCAATCATCACATTAGCCTCCTGCAGCACGCAGCATCTCTCCCTTGTTGCCAGAGACTGACTACTCTGAATTGTGCAGACTGCTTCAAACACATGAAGAGTGTCACCTTTCAGGCACAGCAGAGCTTGAGTGTAGTGCTCATGTCTGGGGAACTTGGGGACAGTGAAACAGCTGCCAAGGAGCTAATGACCACCACCCACATGGTCCCTTTCTGTTCCATCTGCTGGTGTGCCTCTGTGACCCGTCCTTTCCTACGGCAGCATGCACCAGCCTGCGTATCCAGAATGCAAACTACCCTTTCCATGTCAAAACCCATCAGTGCACACACACTTCTGCCTCGAGGGAGAGGACAAGAGAGTGAATGGGATGTGACAGATGTCAGTCACATCACTTAACGCTTCACTGCAAGGCACTGGGATGCTGCTGTGATGTGGGCAGTGTGAGAGGCAGAACAACATAAATCTGGAAGAGGAATTGAGATACAAAGATCAAACACAGCCAAGCTAGAATGTCGCTGGGGCACTGGAGTGCAGAGCCTTTGCACTGCACAATGGTCCTGGGGATATGTAGAAACTGTGGGCATTTTCTGTATCAGCTGACTGAAGTCAGGGAATGGTTGAAGGGTTTCATTCAAATGAATGCACTTTGGCACAGTATTTTAAGAAAAACTCAAAAGGACCAGAGGAAGACAAAGGCCCCCTACCCTGATTCTGTGAAGCAGCATTAATGCCATCAAGGTGTTGCTTCTTTCCATTCTATCTCCCCAAAAGCATTTCTAAGGCTGGTGGTGATTTCCTGCTGTCCCTTCAGAGACAATGACAGAAACCCCTTAATTCAGTTTAGGGACTTACTTGTTGGAAATCTTCTCAGAGCCCACATACAGGGCACTCCTCATGAGTCCAGCCCGAGTGCCCAGAAACGCCATCTCAACGCCTGCCTCAGTGTCCCTGTGGAACAGAAACACACAAGCAGAAGCAAACAGCTCTCACAAGAAGAGCCATGATCCCTCCCCCAGGGTGAGGGCCTTTCAAATTTGAAGCCACATCTGGAGACCTGGTCCCAGTATAACCAATAGAGGTTATATTTGCAATATAACCCATTTACACCAGGAGTGGTACTGACTCCTCCCTGCTTATGCCAACAGGTTGTTACTGGCTGACAACTAGCAGGTTTAAGACTTGTGCTCAGATTTAAACCTTTGAAGTCTGCTTATTTCATTCTCTTTTAAGTAGGCCATAACCTCCTCTGCCCTAGGCTACTCTCATGGGGCTGAAATGCAGGAGAGGAAATGCAGAAAGAGAATGGCTGGATCAGGGATGCAGAGAATGGCCAGGGTAGCAGAATGTGACCAAAGAGGGTGTGTTGGTGAGCTATTTAAAGCTGTGCTGATAATTGGGGTGTCCTAGCAGGACTGTCACTGGCTCAGCTTCTGTTAGTGTAGGGATACAAGGAACTGAAACGGGGACAGGAGTCCAGTGGCCATGTATATCTGTAAGGAACACGTTGTCTGCTGAAGGAAGATCTGTGTGACATGATACAAGACACCACAAGCAACAGGTGCCTCATTGGAAATAATAAAATACAAAGTTGTTTACTGAAGCCAGCCTATCCACTATCTTCCTGAGGTTCAATCTGGAGTTACCACCAATAGAGACAAGACCAAACTCCCTTTTCTCCACTAGAAAAACCCTCACCAAACTAAAGACTCTCCCAAGAAGGCCCAGCTTACTGGAGTTCACTCCTGAGAGACACTTTTCAAGTGATTTCTAAAGATATTGAGCTATTTCTATTAGCTTTTTGAGTTATTACTACAGTTTCTTGTATGCTGTGCAAAAGTTTGTGACTATTTCAGGCACTGCATAAACCCAAAGAATCTGGAGATGCATCTTCAGTGGCGTTCTATCCATATTTTTGTCTCCTACACTTACAAGGACATGTTGAGGGCTAGTGTTGTCCAGTAGGCCTCCATGGGGGCAGTGACCACTGCATCGAACAGCACTTCCTGGACCAACTCCTCATCACCTAAAGAGGAAAAGAAAGAACAAAAATCAGGAGAGAAAGACATGTTTCTCCCTAGATGTTTTAGAGAATCCCTTGGTAAGAGCATCTGTCTGTCCAGGACAGTGGATCAATGTGGCACAAAAAAGAGGCCTCCAATTATAGGGCAGAGAAGAGGTCGCAACACCCTGGGTGGTGGAAAACACAGGAGCAGATTTTACAGCCAAGATCACAGAATTACAGAATCAATGAGGTTGGGAAAGACCTCTGAGATCATCAAGTCCAACCTATGACCCAACACCACCGTGTCAACCAAACCATGGCACTGAGTGCCACGTCCAGTCTTTCCTTAAACACCTCCAGGGACAGTGACTCCACCACCTCCCTGGGCAGCCGTTCCACCTTTTCTGTGAACAATTTCTTCCTAATGTCCAAAATCATCAGACCAGTTCCCCTGCAAACTCTGTGGAAGGGTGGTGCCCAAACAAGTGTGGGCAGGTGAGAGGCTTTCAAATGAAGTTATGAATTAGACCATCACTTGACTCTTTCATTGAGCAGGCCTTTGCCTCAAATCCCTGCCTTGACCTTTCTTCTGGATATCCTGTAGAGAGGATACTAGCCAACACCTTCCACTCAAGTAGCTTCCTTCAAAACCACTAGAGACTTTTTTTATGGCCTCTACTGTGTCCCTTTGCTCACTGGCTTCTCTGTTAACAACCCCCCCTTCCTTCCTGTGAGTCACAAAACATTTTCCTGTCCTGGTTTTCACCAGATGCTCAAGCCAGTCCAGGCTACCAGTCTAATCCACTTTGGACTGGAGCTAAGAAGTGATTAGGAAAGTTTAAGGTATGATCATGTACTAAATGACATGCCCCAGAACCCCATTTCTCTGACCTGTATTGCCCTGCTTGCACTAATCTGTGAGAACATGGTGACTATCATGTTGCAGAAATGCCCCTTTCAGTGCTAGATGATGTTCTAGATGAAGCTACTCCACCATTTCAGTGTTTCTGGCGCTGAAACTTTCTGGGTTGATGTTCCAGGTGTCCCTTAATGTTTTAGCTCAAGTTCTCCCAAATTTCTTTGTCACAGATCTCAGGATCCTCCTCTCCATTTGTTGTTATTCAAGCCTCAAAATGAGAGCTCACCATGAGATCTTTCTCACTTCAGGTCCCCCATATCCAGGATTCATGTGTTCAAATTATACTTGTTTTTTCCTCCACAGCACTTCCAAGCCTACATATTTCTCCAAGTCACCTCTCCTGAAACTGGAGAGCTCCTCCCTGCCCTCTTCAACTCATACATCTCCTCTTTGCAGCCTACTCCAAGGACAGCCAGGAGAGGTCTGCTCACACTGTGCAAGAGAGGAAGAATTACTGGATTGTGGTTAATTTTACTTTTAAGAGATTCCCATCCTCGTGCCAAAGGTTTGTGCCTCTGAGGTGCAGCCTTACATGCAAAAGCTTGTACTTGGCACAACTAAAGGGTCTGAAGGACATCCTAAAACCAAATTGCTATAAGGAATTCCCATGCACAGCTGCCCATCTCTGACCCCTGATAGAGATCCCAGTCTTCAGTGGTGCTGCAATAGCTGCAGGAGAATGGGACCTGGTGCAAGGGATGAGCAGCAGGGGAAGCAGTAAAGATAATAATCATGTAACCATTTTTTTCTCCTAGGTAAGTTACCTGTTGTGTTTGGAAAACAACATTAATAATCCTTGTTCTGAAAGAACCCATCTCTCCAGAGGGCACCATGAGCCCTTGGAGGATGATGCCTGGTGTCCCTGGGAAACTGAATTTTTCACTTTTTCTGGCTTCTCCTGCCATTGCCCCCTCTAGGCCAGTCAGTCAGTCTGTCTTAAACCTGGTGTGCAGCCCCTGCCAAGCTCCATTCAAGCCTTCCACTTTCCAGTATTTCCTATGCTGAGACTCAACATGGCTGAGTTATGTGTCAGCTTTGAAACAGAAAAAAATCCTCTGACGGAGACAAGGCAGTGGATCCTTAGCTCATTTCCACTTGTGAATTAATCCAGGCTTGAGTTCAGTCCTGCCTGTGCAAGCAAGTGCCACAGGGGCTCAATCTGTCACCAATCAGTTAGTCACAGTCCCCTCTCCCTTGTGATGGATACAGAAAAACCCCAGCAGGGCACTTTCAGTGCCTGGGACTCACATTCCAGGTCAGGCTCCTCTCCAGTGAGGAAACGGATCACAGCTTCCAGCTGGCTGAGCTTCCTGTGGTCAGGATCAATGTCAGTGATGCAGTAAATCCTGGTGGGACAGGGAGGAGAAACCCAAAAGGGCAAAGAGAAACCACAGTCAAACTAATGCTCTTGGATGATAGTAACTGCAAAAAGAAAGTCAGCAAGAAACATTGGTCTGCAAAGTCTTTACCACTGCTGCATGTTGTGCCCACTCTAAATCTAAGTGTGCCTGTAAGTCCAACCCTACCACTAAACCAAACACCAATTAATCTGACTGCTGTGCTCAGTGGGGTTGCTGTGTTCTCCAGCATAAGCTCACAATGCAACAGAGCTGTTCCAAATCCTGCCAGCAGTTTCCTGTGTTATGTTGTGTAAGATGTGTACGTGTGGCTGTATAGACAATAACAGTGTGATGGAGAGACCTGAAAAGCAGAGGGTCATGTGCAATGTGAGACCAGACTAGGAGCAGAAAAAATAAGAGACAGAGGAACAAAGTGTGAAATGAGGAATGATCTTGCAGTGTGATATGGTGACAACAAAAGCTGTCCCACAGGGACACAAGTGCAGGAGTCTCAGGACACAGTCTGGGGAGAAGCAGAAGAATGTATTAGAAATGCTCTGTGCTATAAAGGAAACCAGTCTTTTAAACCTACTTCCAATTTTTACCACTCCATTGTCAGGACAAGGGAGGGGAAGGGGTTATAAGAGAGAATTAAAACTCATAAAGGGGCTGAAAGGAATGATTTATGAGAAAAGTCTAAGAGAAATGAATATGTAAAGTGTGGTAAGCTGACACCTGAAGTCAGGAGTAGAAGAAGGAGAAGTCGCTGTTTGTGTCTCAAATGTGCTGCTTGTGAAACTTAACAGTGTAATGAGAGGTGAGATAGGGTGCAGGGCTGCTTGAATACAGTTATTTTGGCTTTGATACAGCCTGGGTTCATGTGACTGAGTGGGACTGAATGTTGGGTTCATGAAAACCCCAAACCTCACAGCAATAAATGGAAAGTGCCGTGCTTCACCCTGTTTCATATCCAAACCAAGCAAAACCATAAGTTCTGCTTGCTCTTGAAACAGGGGTCATAAATCTCCTCTGTGTTCACTAGAAGTTAGGTCTAGGCTCAGTTCAGAAGGATGCCAACCAAAAATAAACTAGGATTTAAAAAAGCATTTCAATCTCTCACCAAGCTGGCAACAAAATTCCCTAACAGGTCTGACAAAGTGTAGGTTTTGTAAGACAATTCTGAGCAACATGAGGAGGAACAAAGTAAGTCTCAGCACAGAAGACAGGATAAATCTCAGCTGTTTCTTAGGAGAGGAATGTGCCAAGTCTTGGTGGGATCTCCCAAAGGAAGAGGTGAAATTCAGTTTCAGACAATCAGGTCTTTGCAGGTACAGCACCCGAACAGCACAGCTTTTTTCCCTTGGCCAGAGAGGGTGGTGAACTCAAACCAGATTGCTGGGAACTTTGCCCAAATATCATGACAAAGTCCTGTGTCACTGACAGGATTTCCTCCACTTACCATTCATTTGCTAAAGACAGGTCTGGCTGGAGCAGGTCGTGCAAACCTGAAACCAGAGAGTACATGGAGTATGCAGTGAGGAAGCAGACAGACACATACAGGCTCCAAAGGTGAAGTGGTGACATTCAGAGCAGCTCCCTTGTCCCTTTCAGATTACCCTACCTTCTTCCACTGAAGTGTTCCCAAGCAGAATGTACTCCCCGTGCCCCCTGGACAACACAACACCCAGGCTGCAGGCAAGAAAGAAAACAAAAGGCTTGTCAGCAAGGAAAGGTGTCATTCCCTGCAGTTACAACCCTTAAAGACATTAACTCCCTCCACAGCTATTAAAGAAAAGAACATCATCAGAAGAGGATTAAGCGAGATCTGATTTCAGCACAGGGGGCTAAGGAGCCTGTCTGTAGAGCTATGAGGCATTGCTGGTGACAGTTTTTTTGGCCAACATTGTAGGTTCAGGTCCACGATAACATTTCTCAAATCTCTGCCAGTTTCAAACCATTTCAGCTGGGGGAATAAAACCAACACCTCTTCCCTCCCCTCCCCCCCTCCCCACAATTTGCTTCATTTGTTATTTGTTGGTTTATAATTTTCAGTGTATAACAATGCTGGGGTTGTTTTAGAGCTATACACCAGAACCATATACCATATTGACTGGAAATGAAAATTTAAGCTGTATCATTTCTCTGAAATTAAACAACATGCTTTACCTAAGGTATAGCTCTCGGACTCTGAATTTCAGGTAAATCATAATATTCCTTTTGAATTGACCCCAAATAATATTTTAATGGCAATAGGAACAAAGAAGTCAGTTATTCCTACTGCTCTACTCATGACTTGTAGCAAGATTTATGAAGAGGAGGGACTAATTTGCTGTCCCTGATCAGACTTCTGATACACTGTATTGGTGCCACATGAATCCTTGCTCACCTGAAGGGTGTGCCACTGATGTCCGTGAAGAAATAATCATTGGTGAGGAAGAGAACTCGTTTCTGAAATAAGAGAATGAATAAGAGAGACCATGTGACACAGCAAGGGCACAGTGGTGATGGGGACCTGGGATACTGTCCCCAAGGCTGAGCAAAACCAACACCTCACACCTTGCTAGGCTGGCTGGAGGCTGGGATGAATGTGCAGTATTCAGCATATCCAGCACCTTGAGACTTTCAGGATCCAGGCAGCTACTCTATCTTTCCAACAAGGGCTTCAGATAAACCTTTCTTTGTTCTACTCCTGCACCGGCTGCAGGAAGGGGTGGGGGGAAGCTGCCCTCCCTCTCACTCCCTCCAAGCACATGTGCTGGGGCCCTGCTGCTCTTCTACTAGACACAGCAACCCTGACAGCTTTGCATATCATCATCATCATCATCATCATCATCATCATCATCATCATCATCATCATCATCATCATCATCTCCAGCAGGAGCAGGGCTCAGGGGCAGATAGGAAGGAGGGGTGGAGTTGAAGGAGAGGCAGAATAGCAAACCTATCTTCTGTGTGGGTGGGCAGCCAGGGCCAAGTCTCCCCACTCCTGTGGGAAATGCTGATATCCTTGACATTTACTTTCATGCCAAAGTGGGACAAAACATTAGCATATTCCAATTTTGTTTAAAAAATCGGTTTTAAAAAAAATTACATTTTCAATTTGGGAAAAAAGTGCCGTTTCAGATCCAAGCCATTTTGATTTGCATGCAAATATTTTTTTCAGACTGACATTTCAACCGAAGACATTTCAGATTATTGAAAGCTGCTTCAGAACTTCATCTGTTTGCCAGACTGGCCTTTTCCTGTAGGAAAGTGTTGATTTCAGTGGAACGCTTTTCCAAAAGAGAAAAGTTTCTGGAAAGTTTCTATCCAAGCCTTATGCCAGTATATGAACCCTAATATGTTTAAAATCCTAGACCCAGTCTGAGAACGAGGTGAGAGGATGTGTGTGGGAGACAGGGGAGTGAACACAGAAAACTCAGTGTTCCCCAGGGAAAGTCGTGCCTGCTCTAACCTGCTCCAGCTGAGCAGCCCTGGAAGTGGAGTGAGGCACAGAGGGCTCCAGTTCCACAGTGTGCACTAAGTTTGTGCTCACTGTGCTGACAGGGATGGGGGATATCATTAGGTGTGATGGGGATTCAGGATATTGTTAGGTGAGGAGGTGGCAGGTGGCTTAACCCCTTTCCTCCTCTCTCTCTCCATGCATGGCAACTGTTCTGCTGAGCAACAGGGTCTTCTGCTGGGCCAAGACCACACAGAATCACAGAATCCTTGAGGTTGGAAAAGACCTCTGAGATCACTGAGCCCATCCTTTGAGCTATCACCACCCTGTCAAGCAGACCATAGCACTCAGTGCCACATCCAGTCGTTTCTTGAACACCTCCAGGGATGGTGACTCCACCACCTCCCTGGGCGGTCCATTCCAATTTTTAAATAACCCTTTCCATGAAGTTATTTCTCTTTAATGTAGAAGATCTTCCAAAGGGCTGTGATACCCCTAAAAAATATCACTTGGTGGTGTTTTGGTGGCTGTGGGTGGTACAAAAGGTATTAACCCTCCCTTTTCTTGCCTGTCTTGATCTGATGATGGAGGCAGGGAGGCACGGAAAAGACCTGGTCACTACTCTGAGACCCTTTCCTTTAGCAGGGCTTGTTCTGTTCCTCCTTTTTACCCTCGACCTGCCCCTCTTCTGGTGACTGCTCAGCCAGGCCCAAGACAGCTGAAGGTACCACCACTTATCCATGGAATGGAAAAGAAGCAGAGGCACCCTTGAGCCAAGTGGGGCTGAGGATGATCAGGGAGGATTTTGCTACATAAGGGGGCTCAAGGAAGGAGAGCATGGGCATGTTGGCACAGTGACAGGATGGCTGGCTGCCATCCCCTGCAGTCTGGGAACATGTGGATTTCCAGACTGGGTGCTGTGCTAGGCATCCAGGCCTGGCTATTGCCATTACCAGAGGTTTGCCACAACTTCTACCCATGTCCTCTCTCTTTTGCTTTCACAGTTGCAGCCCTTCTGTACTCAAGCTGCAAGCAAATACATTTCTGCCCTTAGAACTCCCTAACAACTGCCTTCTGTATTTGTTCCTTTTTTTCCCCTTTCTATCTCACTCTGTTCTCAATACCTTCCTGAAATCATTGTGGGGTATTGACATTTACGTGGCTGACAGAATAATTTCTATCCCCTTCACTCAGATCTTCTCTCCACAGTCTGGCCACCTCGTGCTCTTTGTTTCAAGGCTCTGTCAGCACTTTCTTTGTTTCTATGCTGCTCTGCTTCATCAGCTAGCAGAGTACAAGTGGGAATTACTAAGCTTCATTTCTGGTTTCCACTCCATGTGTATTCTTACAATATAAAACTGTCACAGACTCAGCCTCAGTCCCCTATTGTGCTTCCAGAGCAGCAGAATGAAACAATATCTCTTTATCAAGGATTTTGTTATCTTCTTTTTCCTCTGGGTAGGGGAGCAAAAGGAGGTCTCTAAAATATTGAACTAAAATATGTCATTGGATGACTCAGAAGTGTTATTGAGGGTGCACAAAGGGGTTAAGCTAGCAAAGAAGCAATCTAGACCTACAAAGAATAGATCTTGCTCTAAAACCTTGATTACTTTTCTGATAAAGTAACTAAGGTAATGGATGAAGGAAATAAAGGACATGCAATATATCTGAGTTTATATAAAGTACTTGAAACAGCTTCTCATGAACTTTTATTCCAAAGAATCAATTAAAGTGGGCTTAAATAAGACATGTAGGGAGAACTAGCTGCAGAACTGTAAACAAAAAGAAACAGTAAACAACAGGCCATCGAGGGAAGAAAATCTAATGAGAGGAACAGATTCTGCCTTAGCAGCCCTTCTGTACAGGGATCTATCTGTAAGACAAAATAGAAAATTTCTCTGCATACTGAAAAAAGTGTCTCAACAGCCCTTAAAATTAGAAAGGCTGGATGAAAAGGAGAAGTGGGTTTCATGTGGAAAAATGGCAACTGGAAAAAATAGCTAAGAAACATAGAAGTGAGGGCGGCAGTTCCAGTGCAACTGTGAGAGGGAGAAAAAAATTGAAGGGACAGCAGAAAGGAGATTTGGGGGCTCCCTGTTCAGAAATATCCTATTGCAGAGAAAGGCTGCTATATACAGAGCAACAGGGAAACAGTCACAAAATTCAGTGAAGCCCTGGTACTTGGGCATCAGAAATGATAGGAGAGTCAACAGGAACAATCATAATAGCTCAAAATTGTGCAAATATTTCAAATGTAGATGTTAGCAATGCCCAGGAGAAGAAAAGCAAAGCCATCGACAGGTCCATGAGAGTTGCAAACACCAAGAATAGAGAGAAAAAATGTAGTGACAAGATCTAGCCAGACAACCATTGAGAGGAAAAAGAAGGGTGTCTTCATTAGGAAATGGCCCCATTTCAGCAGTGGCTGTGAGCATTTGGTTTGTTGGAATTGGTGCTGACTGTGGCTTAGCATGGGAGCACTTCAGCCAGCCACTGAAAAAAAATGCTCTCTATAAAGGATGGAAAATTTTCCTGAAATATAGAAGACTTTTGGGCAGTGTAACTTGCAGGACTCTGGAATACTTCCTAACAGGAAATGATGAAAGCCAAAATCTTTGGGAGAGTTAAATAAACGTGAATGAAAAAGTACCAGTGAACATAAATGTACGAGATAATTTTGCACTGATTCCAAAGGAAGATGTATAACCCTGCCCTAGAGCTGGTAGGGAGTGCTCAAAAGTCACCATTTCACTAGGACTTTTCATAAAACATCTGCAAATATTTGGATAGAATTTTAATCCTGGACCTGGATAAAGGGAATCACATTCTGACGAAGTGAGGGACAAAGTTTTCATGAGTGGTTTTGGGTAGGGAAAGAGGGTGGCAAAATAATCTCCAAATCTCCTTCTGTCTAAGTCAGTTCAGCCTAGTCTTCCCCTATTCTAACTCTTGAATATCTCTGATTTATTTCACAGCCCTATAAACAATGAACAACATGCTTTTTGGCTTTGCCTGGACAAAGTAGGGAGCTGAGAGACATTTCCAGTACCTTTCAGAGAGCAGAATCTTGGTAGGTATAACGAGCACTTCTAATGATGCTCTCTTGTATGTCTTTAGCACATGCATTTTATATGTGGTGGAACACTAAAGTCCTCACACTCAGGAATGCCAAACATTAAAAACCACATCCTTTGTGTTTTTTCAGCATCCACTTCCCATCCGCTCCCCTGTGTGACCTGAACAGAAGGATAATTTCTTACCCCTTTGTCCACAGGGACCTTCACATCCATAGAGAGGTAGCCTGTTTCCCCATTGATCATGGCACTTCTCAGCTGCAGAGGTGAACAAGTTTGGTGTTAGTGTCTCCAAGCAGGGCCCAGCAGGAATTAACAGAGCCACTCATCATTAACACACAGGGGCTGGCAGAAAGAATCACTGTAGGTTCCCTCTCCTCCCTAGCTCTGTCCTGCTTCTTTTAAAAAGAAATCCTGTTTGCAGTGATCAGAATCCTTGGACAGTCAAGCTGATAAGTGATACAGAATAGTAATACTTTATCCTGAAAGCTTACTGATATGTCTTTTAGCAAAAAGAAAAGATCTGGAATCTATGAAATTGCCAGCCCCAGTTACAGACTTCACTGTTTGGCAGCCAGAAATTCATTAGCATGGTGCTTTGAGAGCCTGGGAGAGGAGAAAACTGAGAAACCCACTAACTCCCTCAGACTGAATCCAAAGCTCTTTGACATTTTTAAAACTGATTTATAAATTATAGGCTGTATTCAGCACCACTTCTGAGGTGCAGCAAAGCAGCTGTCTAGCACAGCAAAGCAAGACTGTATGAGAGCAGGGTAGGCAGTGAGAAGACCACTGTATTCAACCCAGGTTCCACAGGTAAAAGGTAATTTTCACAGTGACTCCCAGCCTCTTGCAAGAAAGGTCCAGGAAATTTTTCCAAAAGTACAGAGGCTTTGACTTCAGGTCCAGCCTGCCAGAGCATATCAAGTCTATTGCTTCAGGCTGGATAGAAAAAAATAGGTGGGAAGTAACTTACTCATTCACAAATTGTTTCCTTACTTCCAGAGACAGGCCTCCATTCAGGTACTAGCCAGTCTCAACTGCAGTGGCTTTACAAGGCCACAGTTTTGTTTATTATGGCTGTTTGATGTGGGTTATTTACAGGCCTAGAATATGAAGCTCATGTTTCCCAAGGCCCACATCTTGGAAATGAAAACATTGACTGGTACTATTACTCCTTTTTGGCTAAGAGCGTTTGACCTTCTTCCAGAGCCTCAGCATACTCTCTGTTCTGGTCTGACAGCCTGCAGGATTTGCTATGGGTTCTGAGTTTAGAATCACAGAATATCCTGAACTGGAAACAAGAATCACTGGGTGCAGCTCCTGGCCCTGCACAGGACACCCCAACAATCACACCGTGTGCCCCGGAGCGTTGTCCAAACGCTCCTTGAGCTCCGGCAGGCTGTGCTGTGCCCGCTGTCCTGGGGAGCTGTTCCAGTGCCCAACACCCTCTGGGGGAAAAACCTTTTCCTGATATCCAGCCTAAACCTGCCCTGGCACAGCTTCAGGCCGTTCCCTCGGGTCCTGTCGCTGTCACCACAGAACAGAGATCAGTGCCTGCCCCTCTCTTCCCCTCTCAAGAAGCTGTAACTGCAGTGAGGTCTCCCCTCAGCCTCCTCCAGGCTGAACAGACCAAGAGACCTCAGCCACTCCTTGTATGGCCTCCCCTCCAGACCCTTGGCCCTTTCCCTTTTTCCCCCCACACTGTGAATATCCCTGTGTTGATTTACAGGCAAGCCCAAACCCTTGCTGCTGCCTGGCTGCAGGTTGCACCATTATGCATCAGTTGGTGTTTTTCAGATAATGCCAACTTCCCTCTCCTGGATTTCTTTTTGCAGCCGGCTGTATCACACATCATTAACACTTGGGCATGTTTTTCCAGCCTGAATGTGCTGCTTATCAGTGTTGCTGAGATTATACTGCAACTGATGTTGAGTCTGTCATTGATCTAATACCATAGCTACAAATATGAGTGTTGAAATGTTGGCAGCTTTCTGCTGCAGTGGGTGTATCTTGAGAGCCTCTAGACTTGCTGAAGTCACACTGCAGATATTGCTCACGTCACTGAATGTCTCTGCATCCTCTGTGACTGCAACCTTTCTTTTCTCCTGGAAGATGCAGTACAGGAACACAAAGTGGCTTTTGTTTCTCATGCTGGTTTCATGATTTTTTTTGTCCTGAATAGTTTTACTCTGATTGCCTAAGGACAGAAACCTTACAATTGGTATTGTATTTGCATTCAGGTATCAGTGTCAGTTGGTCAGACAGGAACCCACTAGCCAAATAAATATGAGAGCAAAGCAAATTTCTTTCATTTCCTGGATTATTTTTTTAAAATAGCAAACTAGGAAAAGAGGAATAGCTCTGAAAGTGGCTCCAGTGAGAGAGAAAACTACAGTGGGAGCAAAGTCCTATAAGATATCAGTGAACTTACACAAAGCTGCTGGCAACTTGCATCTTGGTGGTTCCACTGCATGTAAAACCTCTTATTTTTGTCTTGCTTTCCACATTACATAGCTCTGCTGTGTTCCCTTTCTCAATTTGCCACTCTTCCACCTCCCAAACTCCTTTGATGTCACCTTTATACTTGGCCTACACTAGTGGCAGTAGCTCTTTTGATCCTCTTGCTGCTCTGTTTGTCCTACCTGTTTAAGTGGATATCTATAGCATCAGATCCGTTTATCTCAGCAGTCTCCCCTGTAATCCAGAAGCATGTGTCTCACAGCTAATTCTATCTTACTCCAAATTCAGTTCTTATCTTAGTAATTTAAGTATGTATTTCCTCCTAATTCTGAGTAAAAGAAAACCAGCCACAGAGCAACCTCTTTATATTCTCATTTTATCTGGGGTCCTAGATGTGCAAAGCAGCAGTGTGCAGCTGTTAAAGGTGCATGTTGTTTCTTCTCTATCACTTGTTAATAATTTTGCTCAAAAGACAGTAGAAGAGGGTTTGGTTTTATTTTTTATCTTTTCCCTCTGGTCAGTTACTGCTTTCAGTGCCTCTGCACCTGTGCAATAAGGTGGTTTCTGGAATTTTTTTTCCCCCAAGTGTCTAAGTCCTTTATTCCCTGTATCTATTATTAATAGTGACTGCAAGTTTTAGTCTCTTGATGAATGTACTTCCTTGTTCCTGATTCTGTTGAGTGACTTCAGCTGTATCTCACATACTGCACGTGTGGGAGACATCACAGGACACTGCCACACTCCCAAACTACTCTGGCTTTATATTAGGGCAGCATTAGGGCCCTGTACACACAGACTGGAGCATCCTCCAAAGTGCTTGCTTCTTCCTCCTAGCACTTCTTCTTTGTTCCACGAGAAGGAAAACTCATGCTGGAAAAGAAGACAAGCACTTGGTAGGGGAGCTTCATGCTTTGTCCTCTTGTAGACTACCCATGTCTCTTAGAGCCAGTCAGGCACAGAAGAACAACAGGAGTGTCCCCCACATCTTCCATACAGGCACACAAAGTAGTAGAGAGAAAGTGCTACAAGAACAGCAAAATCCACTTTCTGACACTCACTATTTCATCCTGGTCTTCCCACTCCACTTCTGAGAGATCTACGCTGTTGTAGTTCGGCTTTGGCTTCAGTTTCTTTCCTTCTTTATACTGGCATTAAAAAAAAAAAAGATAAAGAAAGAAGAATATTCAAATCAGGCTAGATCACTTCCTAAAGTAACCCTTTGAGAATTGGTGTGTAAGTTGAAAAATAGGGGTGTCTCATTTCTTCTCTGACTAGGAAGGCAGAGTTTGTGCAAATGTCTTCTTGATCCCATGTCACATACTTCATTACACTGGCAGTGAGGGGCTAGAGGAGTTTCAGTGGGACAGGCAGGAGCAATGGATAGACAGAAATACAGCTAAACCTACAGGTAAAGGCTATGGCCTCCTTCTCCTAAACAGATCAGTACAGCACCCTTGCCTGCAGGGAATCAGGTTTTTTTCCTGCAGCTAAGAGTATAATCCCATTAACATTATAATACCAGCAGGAGATCTTTTCTGGTGGGAGTCAGGCTTTGACTCCACTGACTGAGACTTTTCACCTAGAGCTAATTGACGCAAGAGGGCTGCTCCACTAATCTCCAGGGCGAGGGAGAAGGCAACTGGGAGAGGCCAATTGATGGTGGAAGGATAAAGCAGCGCCCTTGCCTGGCTTTGCCCTGCCCCACCCTGCTTGTGGTCTCCCTGGGCAGAGCTGCCTGTTTGAAGACAGGGCCACCATGGGGCTTCACAGCAGCTTCTTCTTGTGGTGACCACACTAATGCTCATAGCTGTGAGCAGGTGGATTTGTGCTGACCAGCGTGTCTGAAATGTAAAATCCTCGCACGCCTTGGCATCTCAGCAATGAGGTCAACTGGCCCTCCTGCTCCTGGGTGCCTCTATGTCAGAGGCTGGTGGCCCTCAGAGCTCAAAAGCCCCAAAGAAATCAGAAGCAGCACTGAAAGTCACTGTTCAAGTCAGCAAAGGGTCTCAGATGCACAGCTGTACGTACCAAAGGACGGAGGTCTGGGTGTGAAAGGATGTAGCCGTTGTTGGTGTTCAGGAAGGCGTAGCCATGGACACCCAGCTGAGAAAGAGGCATTAGAATAATCAGTGCTTTAGCTACAAATACTGCTGTGTAATGGGTGCTGCTGATACCCAGGCACCACCAATACTGAGAAGTATTTTTCTTTTAAAGGTATTGACCAGCAGAAAATAGAATCCATCCCAAAACTGTCTGCTCTGTCTGTGCTTGGATGCACAAAAGGATGTGCAGGTAGTAGGTTTGTGTACACATTCAGAAAAATATGCCCTCCTACAGTCTGATTGTCATCGTGGACAATTAGCACCCAGAGGCAGACTGAGCTGTCCACAGCAGAGCTGCACAGGAAATGGGCAGTGATGGGGAATGCTGCAAACAGTACAGGAACAGTGGTGGCAGCTCTGTGTGCCCATCACTGCACTGCAGAGCAGTGAATGAACAAGTGGGCATGAATCTCACAGATGGCTTCCCTGGAAACCCGGTCAGACTTCAGAGGAGCTCTGCATTATGTTTCAGTGTTGGCAAGACCAGACCTAACCCAGGCCAATTGTACAAGCCTGTAGTCTTAAAATGCTTTTTAAGGAATAGTACGATCTAACAAGAGCAGACACTGGCTGACCTGAGACAATTACTCAGCTCGAGCCCATATATAATGCAAATTCCAGCTACACCCTGAGTTGCTAAAAACCTGCAGACAGCCTGTGCTTGCCAAAACAAGAGGTGTCTCAAGGAAAACAACAATGGATAAAGTTTCCATCTTCAAAAAAAAAAGTTGCAACTCTATTTTCCTATAGAGAAAATCCTGGAGGGATAATGGTAGGGAGGTGAGGAGGTAAGTCATTTACAATCTGTCTCTGCATTCAGGGGATCAATTTGCTATTTCACACATCGCAGACCAAAACCTTGGACCGTCTCTACCTGAACCAGATTTTGAAAAACACACTTGGCTTGACTCAGTGTGGCAAGAATAAAACCAAGAGACTGGATCAGCAAATTTCTTTTTTGGCCTATTAAAGCTGAAATTTCCCAGCCCTGTAAAAGCACGATCATTAATATACAAGCTCCAGTGGTCTGGAACGCTGGAACTGGTCCTCTTGGAGCCCATATGCCAGGGAATTCAAGTTGAGGATCCTAGGTTTCCAAACTGGTCTGGAGTTGGGGGAGTTTCTGAGAAGATATGTCCTGCCATTGATATAATGAAATCCAAAACTTTTTCCCCCTCCTTTCCTGGCACAGCTTGGAGGAAAGAACAGTGACCCCCCCTTAGCCCAGAAGAAAAATTACTGTTTATCTGTCCTTTGAGTGACATGGGGAAAGGGAGATGAAAAGGCATTATTCTTATATAGAAACTAATCATATAAAAATGGACCCAAACCAGGCAGCTTTGCATGCTGAGTGCAGGCACCCTGACACTCACAGTTCCAGGGCTGTCTGCAGGATCATTTCCTACAGCTGCCTGTTAATGGTCTGCCCTGCATCCATGTCTGGAAGCACCACAGAAATTCACAGCTTCTGACAGCACTGTCAGTCCTGTGAGTCTTCAGCAATCACATTTTGGACAACTGCCTCACTGGTAGTAATTGTCTGATAGCTATTTAAGAGGAACCAAAAAACTTGAAATGTTGGCTCAAATTGCCAGATTTCGTGGTGGTCCTTGGATGTGCTCATTGTCTCCTGCTGTGCAGCCTGACTGAACAAAGGGTCACTGCCTGGAATTTACAGCAGAACCCAAACCAAACAGTATGTCTCTGGGGGGAATTTCCTATGGATGAACATTTTTTTAAAGATACATTGAACATACAGCTAATGGAAAGCTTTTTGACTAACAATTCTGGAGAGCAAGTACGCTATCCAGGTACAGCACAAAGCAAGTGAGAGCCAACTTTCTGTACACTGTCCTGCCAAGAAACCATCATGCTGATCTGAAGAAAGGAACCTCTAGGCATGACAGGAGAGTTGGCTCTCCATAATCCATTCAGCCCTCAGTTTTTCTGCTAAGAATACTGACAGTGAAACGAGTGCATTTTCTGCCAGCTGGCATGGCAACTCTTGTCCACTGGGAACTGGATATAAAACTTTAATTCTTCTAATACAGGCTGTCACCTCTGAGGGATCTGGGTTGGTGACCATCAGGATGCAAAGGTTCCATGACCTTTTGCCAACCTACTGGATCACCCAGTCCTTGTGCTGCTGAAGCAGCTTAAAAGCTTGTAGTAGTGAATGATTTCATATGTGCTATATAGAAACCACACACCACTTCATCCAACAACTCTTCCCTTAGGCTCATAGTTTTTCCTATAGAGCAGAGGAGTGATTTTTCAGTTGTGCCCATGGAAGTGTGAGTAGTGACTTTACTGTGCAAAGAAACCAATTGCATTATCTCAGTCTTACCTTATACCGTGGAGCAAGTTTTAACAACTCCCTCAGTGGTACATCAGAGCCCACCACACCCAGAAGAATGCCATGGGATCGCTTTAAAACAAAGGAGAATCCATTTTCAGAAGCAAAACCTGGAGAGTTTTCTACCTGAAAACACATTATTGTCTCTCCCTAGTAGTCTCTCACCCATCCCCTCTAGGCTTGTGTGACAGTGGTTATTCAAAACCAATTAACATCCTTCAAAAAGTCCAAATAGGTTATTCCAGTGTTTATGGAGAAGAATATTTCTACACAACACTAGTCAGTATTCACTACTGTGATTCAGAAGTAACATAAAATCACTGAAAACAAGTTTTGAGGCCAAACCCATGCATTTAGTATGTGTAAATACCAATAACGTCAAGAAAATAATGCAAACCAACATGAATGGGTTGATAAATTGGACCAACTAAATCAAATGCCAAATACAAAACTGTTAACCTAGAAAAAAAGGAAATCCCCTCTCCATGACATGGGGATCTGGTTGTTTAATAAGCATCTGGAGAGCACTATGGATAAATTACACACAGGCTCCCACTGCAGTGCTGTGCTAATGCAGGCTACAGCCAGTCCCAGGTGGAGAAGGCAGACAATCAGCTGTATGAGCTGGATGAAGAGTTTATCCCTTGTACAGCAATGCTAAGGTACCAGTCTCCATTTTAAAAGGATGCTGAGAAATTAGAAATGCTACAGAAAAGAACGTCTAAAGGGTTTCAAACCCCAGAGGAAATGCCCTTATCAAATAATCTAAATTATTCAACCTTTTTAATCTTATCAAGATAGACAGGTTTGATTTTGTGGCAGTATGGAAGATGCTTCCCATGAGAACTTACTAAAGGGTACAGGATTTTTAACCTGAGGAAGCCATTATGACAGGAAGGTGAAGTCAGACAAATTAAAAGAAGAATTTAGATATGAGTTTTTCACAAAGACTTAGAAACCACGATGGAGAGAGCTTGGGCCTGGACATGTTTTTCAATGACACTTTTGCCAAAACCAGGGTATTTGGCTCATCTATGTGAGATGTAAAGGCCTGCAATAAAATGCAGACTAGACAAGGTAATGATCTCTTCCAGCCTGAAATTTCAGGGTCTGTGAACTAGGCTCAGCTTGAAAATGGAGGGGATAAAACAAGAAGTGTCATATTTAAGGGGTATTTTGAAGAAATGACAGACCATCGTTCTGACAGACAAATTATCACCCATCCACCAGAGGTCTGCTGCCTTCCCTAATGGCCAGATGTTGGTTCAGAGGCCTTTTAGCTTTAGAACCCCAGGAAGTTCTGCTGCCTCCTGTCCCCTGTGCCTCACTCACCGTCTCGTTCTTCTTGCTGAACACTGGCATGGCCACTGTCGTCATGAGCAACAGGCTCTGAGCCTGCGACGCAAAGAGCTGCCACAGAACAACAGCACGTGTGTTAGCAAGGGCTGCAGCACCCCAGGCAGCCCCAGGGCAAGGCTCCAGCTCCCAAGGACCCCAGATGTGGACTGCAGCTGGCCACCTCCTTGCCTCCCACACTTCCCAGAAAACAGATGGCAGCACTTCTAAATGCTCTGTGTCCAAGAGGATATGAGATGAAAGCCAGTGAAATGCAGTGAAGAGTTGTTTTAATGAAGAGACAGGGACTTGTAGAAGTGGTGGCACAACTTACTCTTTTATAAGTGTAGACATGAGCACTTACACAATGAGTGCAAAAACCACCAGCACAAGCAGCACAGAACAGAGAAAAGCAACACAAATACGAGCAAAATCACAAACAAGGTGTCACCTATACTGCCAGCATATGGATACCACAAATGAAAAACACCACAGACAAATATGTCAATGACACAAATACACACAAAGCCTACTTATATACACTTGTTACTTAACATCTAAGCTCAGGAAAAAGAGACAAAGTCATGATCCAAACAGACACACCATAGTGAGCTATCTCTATGAGGGATACAGGACATGCATGTGTAATAGGACAAGAGATGTCCCCCATTCAAGAGAGGACAGATGTTCTAAAAGCACACAAGAGGAGGTAAAAACAGGAAAGCCATATGCAAACGAGTCTCCCAAACATGCCTAGCTATCAAAAGATTCTAATCCTTTGTTGCCAGTAGCATCACTCCTTCCATCTCTCGTTTGATGAAGTGAGTACCAAAGCAAGAAATGACCTCCTGTCCCTCTTACAGAGCATGCTGAGAGCCAGAAAGGAGCAAGTAAACAATCTAGTCACTTGATGGAGATTTGGACCTGGTATCTTGAGTTACTGCTCTGGATGATTTTTTGTGGAATCTTCCCATTCACAGCAACACTCACACTAACACCCAGCAAGTAAACCTCTCTTGCACTTATTGGACATGTGGAAAAAGGGATCAGGTGAATTAAGCCACTGCACAACACAGACAGCCCTACCTAGTCTGAACCAACAGCACAGCTCTCCAGTACATCCAGCATTTCCTCTCCTCTTCTTGCTGGTGCAAGAGGACTCTGAGTGCTGCAGCCCCCACCCCCTCCAGATGTACAGGCCAGCTGTGGCTGTGAAGGCTGGCACTGACACACCGACTGGCACAGGGGAAACAGCACACACACAAAACACAGGCTGCAGTTACCTCCTCAGACTGTGGCAGCTGGTGGGAGACATGGATGAACACACAAATGAATACACGAATGGAAGAATGAATCACAGACAGGAGAGGTTGGGACAGAGGAAGAGAATGGCAAGACAAAAGGCAAAAAACAAGATGCAGAACAAACCATGCAGCAAACAAATGCTGGTGGCTGCCTTGGGAAGCATGACCCTACACTCCAGTGCCAGAGGTGGCAAGTCTGCTGATAAAATAAACTTCCTGGGTAATTAGTAGCATTTCTGGAGGCTTTGATTAGTACACTCAACTACCATGTCCCAGCCCTCATTTGGCATAGCTCATGCAGCAGAGGATACCCCCATGTCACCCTCCCAGAGCCAAAAGTCTTCCCACAGGGCAGGCCTGAGACAAAGCAGGGGGCATTGGGAGTGCTGTCTGGTCCTTTGCAACGTGCCCTTTGCCCACAGGGCTGGGCTCAGGACCACTGTGGTGAGTTAGGTCTTGCTAGTTTAAGAAAGGAGTGAGCCTGCTGCCTCAGCTGAAATCTGTACCTTTGAGTAGCAAGCAATTTGCAGTTAGCTACTGGGCTGGACAGAATCAGTCTCTGTGACCCTACCCTGAGCCATGAATAATCTGTTGTGTGAATAATCCTTTACAAGGTAACCTGCTTGCACAGAAGCACATCTTAGGTGGAGTGTGCCTGTGTGATTAGTCCTGGGCACCCAAGTCACTGCAGACTCATGTCTGAATGAAGATTCATCATCATCATGTCATGAAGATGACCATCATCTTAGCTCCAGGAGCAAGCAGAAAAATACTGGCTGTCTCAGTAGAGCCAGAGAGCAGTAATTTCTATCAACCAACCAACTCCTGGCTTGGTTTACCCAAATTTCAGGGCTTTGTTTAGGTTTTGAGTGGTGCTCGAGGTCCTTACCGCGCTGTCCATGTAGGCCTCGGTCCAGATGATGTCGTGGTCGTGGTTGATGACCATGGGCCGGCTGAGCACATGCAGGTACTCCATGACATTCTCCTGGACATCTGCCAGCGTGGAGATCTGTGTGTAGTAGCCTTCATGGAGAAACAGAGGCGTGAGTCACTCTGCTGACACATCTCCCCTGTTTCTAAATGAGTGCAAAGCTAGCAAACTGAATGTCAAAGGCTGGATCTACCCAGGTGGGTAACCTGCCCTTTGTAAAATGGGCCTTGACATGCCTTGTATCCAAAAGCATCTGTGGAAATCCAGAGTTTCGAAGCAGTGGTTCTGTTCTAAAAATGCTGAAGCAACATGCAAGACAAGAGTCTTGATATAACCAGATTTGTGCAAAGCAGATACAAAATGTTGCTTTAGGTCTTGGGAAAAACCTTCCACTAATCAGACTCTCCTTAGTCTGGAAGGCCAAACATATGCAAGGAAAGTTTTTCACCAGGCTACCCACTTGCCCTGCCCTATTTTATATTAAGACCAAATTCCCACCTCCTCTTCCAGATTTTTTTCCAGCACTCTTCAGTCTGCCTAGCTTTGCAACCAAGGATGGCAACTACTACCATCTACACATTGGAAGCAGCATAAAAAGTCCAAGTTACCTATCTCCAAAGCTTTGTCCCTACAGCTGGACCTACAGCACTTTAAAACTACAACAAGGAGTAAAGGGGAAGGATGTTCTCAAGTTAGCAAAAGGTGCTCAGCACTTAGAAGTGCTAACACAGAGTAATGTCATGAGGATTCTCGTGTCCTGCTTCTCACCACAGGCATTGGTTGTACTTGGTATAGGACAGAATACATCAGATAGATGGAAAACTTTCCTATCACCAGGAAAACACTGTCATGTGAAAGGGCTCATGTTCTGATAAGCTTTGTGATGTGGAAACAGATTTAGTGTGCTCGAAAACAAGGACCAAAAGAGTTATACAATGCATTGAAACAGAAGAACCAAAATCAGGGAGCCCTCTGCACAGCTCAAATCTGGTAAGTGAGAATGCCAGTGCAAAGAGCACATTTTTGTTACCTGGTTATTCAGAAGAACACATTCTTACATTTTACAGTGAACCAAGAGTACCATGAATTCTCTGTCACTGAATATACAATCTGAAACCCAGGGGTTGGCTTCATTTAACAAAATCTAAAAATATTATGTGTAATTCATAGTGCTAATTAGATGAATGCTTTGAGCCTTGAGCATCCCCAGCTCACAGACATTCTACAGGCCAGCAGCTCTCCTATCAACTGTTTTCAGCTGCAAATGTTCCCCTGCATTTCATGCTCTGCTGGAACCACTGCTCAGGCTGGAAAACAGTTTGTACCTGACACCCAGCTTCAGTTTTCCCTTCCTTTCCCTGTTTAAACAGGACACTGATGTAACTAGCATTACTGTCTCCAGAGGCCAGGTCATCCCCAAACATGGATGGCTTTTTTTCCACCTCCTTTTCTTCCTTTACTCTTGCAGACTCTGACAGTGGTAACTTGACTTTTTAACTGACTCCTAATGCATAGAGGTGACACCTACTGTGGATGGATTTTCTCATTCAGGTAATTTCATGCCAGTTAGAGAGAACAGTGGGTTTGGGGTAGGATTAACAAGCTATTTTGGTACCTCAGTGAAAATCACTTACACACAAAGAATTTGGCCAGGATACAGGGGTTAACCTGCAGACCCTGTGAAAATTGCTGTAAAATCTTTAAAGCAGCAATGTTTGTTTTATATCTCGGCCAAAAGATGTCAGGCTCTTTGACAGAGCTTTAGACAGATTGTCAAAAGCCAGCAACTGGGACACAATAAGCACAGGGGACTTAGGTGGACTACAGCCAGCATGAATCTCAGTCATAGTGTCCCTTGGCATGGTGACAGGAAAATGCGGTGGCTCAGCACGGAGGACTTGTGTTAGTTGGACACAGGCACACTTCATGTGCGCCAGCAGGGCCTGCTTTTTCCTTGGGTTGCCTTCCAAGCAAGGGCTTGTGGGCCCCAGCAGTGGTGGGTAAGGCCTGGAGGGGTGCAGGGAGGTTGGGCACCATTCCTGCACGGCACCTTTGTTGTTGCAGGCGATCCATTTCACGTTCGGGGCAAAAGTGACCTCCCGTCCAATGAGGTACGTGAACACCCGGACCTGGAAGGGTGCAAAGACAGCAGAATTAGGCTGTAATGAGCTACCAAATCCAGATGGCTGAAGTTTGGCATCCCCTTGTCCACTGGTGTGAATGTGGTGGGAGCAATAGCTCTGCCTTCATGCAGAGACAGGAGCCTCTCATGCCATTTGTTTCCTGTTTTGTGGCCTGGAACTTGATTTCCAATTACAATAAGCCCAGAAAGCCAAGTAGCACCCAGGATCATCTGAATAACAAAGCAAAAGTGCAAATTCTTTGGTTTGATTTTATGATAGCAGCTCTGCCAGGCACTCAGCAACCACATGCAGCGAGGTTTATGGCTCCCAGGAATCCTTTACCCAGGGGAACAGCTGGCCACATGAATCATTTAGAGAGAGCTTTACCATTTCTCTTGGGTTTGACCACCAGCAAAAGAGCCAATCCCAAAATAAACTGTTTTAACAGCTCCCTGCTCTGGTCTCTCAGTAAGCTGCTTCTCTCCCTTTGTGCATTGCTGCTTGCTGGGATGAGGTAAACAAATAAGTCAGGAGGGTTTAGGATGAGCAGTGGTCTGTTCCACTTTCTCACCAGCTCTGCTAGTGCAAGCCTGTAATCACAGACATCAGAGTAAACAGGGCTGGAAGGCACCTAGAGAGGCTGTTTAGATCATTCCCCTGGCTGTCATAAGAACTCAGAATAGCCAAACCTTTCCTGAACAGGACCAATTATAAACAGTCCTGCATGGAATTAAAAGCAAAAGTTGGTTTTTAATTTTGAAATACTCAACTCAGCCTTTATAATCTTATCAGGAGAACATTTTAAAAACAAACCTTTATAAAACAAAGCTGATGAAAAAGAAAAGCTTCCCTGACCTAGAGATAGGCATTTGTAATCCTCTCACCTCGGATGTCTCCTGGCCTGGCTGCTTTGCTTGCATTTACAGTCAGGGTATTCAGGTACTGGACTATGTGAATGCTTGGCTTTGCCTGATATCCTGGCTTATGCTCTTCTACTCCCACCCCACCAGAATTGCACCTTTCCCCTCCCTTTCTATCTATCACTCCCCAGACAAACCTTCCGATCAGGCCAGTTGTATTTTTCAAACACAGCTTCATAATCCTCCACGGCTCCATCGGTGATCAGCATGATGGCTTGGTTACACAAACCTCCTTGGCCAGCATCTCTGAACTACAAACAGAGAGGGAGAGCACTGTTTATGCCAGCACAGGCTGCTTTTGAGGAATTGCACTCTGTTTTTTCACAGTGGGACAGATTCTGACTTCCATTTGCAAGCCTCATGCTGCTCAGAAAGAGGATTGTGTTCGCATGCTGCATATAGATTTTTTTTATTTATACAGCTCTGCCTAGCACATGCAGACACAGGAGGCCTTACAGAAGTAAAATAATGAGGAGAAAAGAAGTGGAGGAAGGGTGTGATTCCCTGCTGCTTCACATCTTGCACAGTCGCATTAGTTTATGCAAAACAAATATAGATTGACCATAAACACAGTAATTCTGATTTGACAGCAGTAACTGTCACTTTTTATGGCAGAAAATGTGAGAGGAGTGGGAAATCAGTCTCATTATTTCAGGGTGAATCCATCAATCTGCCAAAGAATAGCAAAGAAAGGCAGGAGCATATGAAAAAAAAGGCTACTGCCATCAGAGCTGGGAAAGGTTATGGATGTGCCAGATAGAGAGGCCATACACTGACATGACAGCTGACCTGTTATCGATGCATAAGGGATTTTTAAGGCAGAGCAGAAGTGCAGCAGGACTCTGTTACAAACACTGATGTGCTCCCAAGGCCACCTGCAGAGGTGCTGGACAGACCAGTGAGCCAGACCCTGCCTGTCCAGCCAGGGAGAGCCAGCCTTGGAATGCTGCCTGACTCCTGCTCTGTGTGCTCCCCATGCCCCCAGGTACCTGCTCTAGACAACTGAGGGCCTTATGCAACATCAGCACAGTGCTAAAGCCAGCAGCAGAGGCAGCTGAGGCCACCCCAGGGACAAAACTGAGCAGCCACTTCACTGCAGCTGCCAGCCTGGGTGGCACTCTGTGCTTCTCCTTGTCCTGCCTCTCCCTGCTGCTGTGCTCTGAGCAAGGAAAAGCCTGATCAGCAGAGGAGGGTACAGAAACTGATGCAGAGCTAAAAAATTGTGGGAAGGAGGAGAGATGACAGCTCTCCTGCTAACAAAGATAAATGAGATAGCACAAGATGAAGAGTATGCAGGAGACCTGCTGAAGGGCAACTAAGGTTACATCAAACAGCAGCAATTTTAAAGTGGAGAGGGTAGTGATATCTTACAAATGAGAGAAAAAGGTATCCAAGTGGCAAGATTAATTGCACAAAATGAAATCCCTGGATGGGAGAACAAGAGCATAGACTGTGAACTGGGAGTTTTTAGATGTTTTGGAGTTCAATTCCCAATTCCTTTCGGGTTTGGTAATGCTCTGTTATGACAGGAAAATGCCTTTACCAATGTGGCTGGCCCTGTGGTTCCACTGCAGATTAACATCACGACCATGAATACCTCAAAGCCAGTTCCAAGCCCTGATTTCCCCAGTAATTTCACCACTCCTACAATTATGCTGCAATTGTCCCTTATTGTGAAATTACCAGGTTCAGTGCTAGTGTCACCCTAACCTCACCTTCTGCCACCATCAATGTTATCAGTCCTGCCTCCTTCAAATTCACACAGTACCTGTAACTGTACTGCAGGAAGCATGGATTCACCAGCTTCTGAATGACCACAGGTACAAACCCCACTCTGGCTGTGCCCCTGCTTGTATCAATGGCCAGAACCAGGACAGATGACCAGGAGTGAGAAGGGTGCTGTAATGAGGTCATTTCTAACTTGCTGCTCTCAGGTGAAACATCTGTGGGAAGCACTGAGTCAGGATGAGGTGTTTGGGTGTGCTCCTCCTTTCTCATGTCCCCACAGCAGCACATTCAGAGGGGAGACAGGCAGTAAAGGGTGTGCAACAGGAACAAACACAGGATGCTCTTAGGAGCAAAAGAAGGTGAGAGCCACATGGGATTCTGCTAAAGACCAGCAGGTAGGAAATAACCAGAGCATCAAGTGAGCTATTTCTAGGACAGAGATCAACTGGGTGCAGATTAGCAGAGAGAACAGTGTGAGTGTCCATCAGGGAGGCACAGGGTGCAGGAGATGCTGTCAGAATGAGGCTCAGATCACAGATATATGAACCTTGTGGTTACGAAAGCAGCTTATGCCAAACTGTTGCAATCTACAATATGTCTGTTTAGATTATTATTAAATTAACACTTAATTAAGGTCACCCGCCATTTTATCAAACTACTTAAGATTTCTTCATGAAGCTTACTTCAGAACTCACAATACTGAGATAGTGAGAAATTAGATGTTGTATCAGAACCAGCAATCTCCTAATTACAGGAGTAGATGATATTTTCAACAGGGAAAATGAGATCATCAGTGTCATAGAAATGGAGATTAAAAAGACAGATTTAGAAAACAAACGAACAAGAGGTAATCCCTGGTTTTTAGGTCTTGTGTGACTGGCTGCAGCTGTAGCAAATGATCTGACAGCATTCACAGCAAGCTCTGAGCATAATTCCCTGCTCTGACTGAAGTCTCAGGAACGTGAAAAAAGGGGAGATGAGGAATAACATGTCCACAGAAGAGATGTCTGAAGAAATGCAGGCTAGAGCTGGGTCAGTGAAGGAGGCATGGGGCTGTGTAACTTCAGTCACGTTGCCAGGACTAACAGGCATGCTCTAATTAATTCAGGGTCACAGTCTCTTGTACTCCCTTGTTTGCTCACTGCCTTTTGCTCTGCAGTTATAGGCTGGCACAGAGCTCCTAGGGAAGCAATAGGAACCATCAGCATTGCTCAGAGATGTGCAGACATGCATGCTGATTATGTGCACATCTGACCAGGGGACTGAGCAGCCCCTTCCCATCCCCTCCTGCCCCATTATTATGCAGACCTGCCTCTGGAACAGCCTCCAGAACTACTGAAAATTCAAACTTGGTGGAAAGCATCTCAATGGGGAAAAAAATCAGCAGCAGACAAGAAAACAAAGCCAGTGAAGGAGAAACAAGAAAGGGCGTTAAGCAAAATAGTAGGAGCTGGTAAACAGGAAATTCTGAGCTTTGCAGATCCTGAAAAATATGCTGTAGAACCCAGGTTCATAAAAATGTGACTGGAATCAAGAAACAACTTCTAAGCGATCAGAGAAGAAGCAAGAAAGGGAGTAAAAATAATATTATGCCAGATAATAAAAAACAGAGGGAGATGGTCAGGCAGAGAGGCTTTAGAGCCTCCATCCATGATCATCAAAAGGAAAATATTGTAATGGCTGGGTACCCACTGAAGTGATAAAATAAGAAAAGAATGAATGAATTAGAGGCAGAATCACAAAGTAGGGTTAAAACAAAAACTAATTGAAAGCATTTTAATGATCTGTGCTCAGCATGAAGGGAAAGAATTGCAGAAGGTGTAGCTGAACTACTTGCCTCATGGGCTGAGACCTGACTGGGACTATACAAGATCTCAAAGGATGAAGAGGGAATCAACAAAAAGCACAGAAAATGGATGGATAAACTGTCCTTAAACATCTAGCATGCTGCTAGAAAAATTAGTAACACATGCATCTTGTGAGTGTGTAAATGAAGTACACACAAGTAAGACATGGGAGGCCACAAACCTTTGTTTACTTAAATCAGCACACAGGTTCATTCTTCTTATGGCACCAGTTTGCTCAAGTTACTCAGAATTTTATGTCTCACTGAAATCCAGTCTGTTACCAGTTTCATCATCTTTTTTTCCACCTATAGCCATTCTGGAATGACCCACTCAATTAACTTCCATGTTTATGTGATTTCTGAGATCGGCAGTGAGTCAAGGCATGACTGAATCAGCCTGGTGGGGTAAGAGAAAACATCATTCCAAGGTGGCCTTGGAAAGCAGAACTTGGCTTTTCTTGTCTTCCACAGGGTGGGAAAAGCAACAGCTTTCAAAATACTTGCTCTGAGTGTATCCTGAGAAAGGAGGACACATGTACATTGGAAAGGAGAGGCAGTGGCTCCACCACAGAAGAGGAGGGTGGATACTGCCTGGGGAGGGATGCTGCAGAGACACATCAGCTGGATAGGAATTAACAATGTGACAGTGCCTGAAAAAAAACGTAGCTGTTGTTTTATGTCCTGTTAAGAGGACCACGGTGTGTAAAACAGGGAAGGCAATTATTCTGCTCTGCTTAGCACCTGATAGCTCTCTGCTGCAGCACTCACACACTGTTGGGAGGATGCTTCTTCAGCCTGGAAGCAGAACAAAAGGGTATAAATCCTGCAGGAAAAAGGGGAGAGAACAAGGCAGGCCAAGCTTGTTGAAACAAGGAAGAAAGCAGCGAGATAGATTAAAACTTAATAAATAAGAAAATACCTCAAAAGATAGCACTTTACACCTGAGAATTCTGAAGCACTTCATAAATGTGTACTTAAGACCATGGTTTCCCTGGGATGCATATTTTACTGAAAGCACTTGCTTGGTGGCTAAATTGAAATGGAGAGTTCAAGTGGTTTATTGAGCATGGCAGAGAGGGACATGGGGGGGTCTCTGGCTAACTGTTCTCCTGAAACTGCTCTGAAAATTGCATCACAGATTAAAATATGCCCTGTCTCCCCCAGAGGATAATGGAGGAAAACAGACAGTGAGAGATCTGTGCTCTTCTTCAACCCCTCTTTGCTACTCTTACCTCATTGAGTGGGTCTCTGCTGGGCTATTAATGCTGTGAGCAATTGGACTGAGGAAAATTACCAGGGAAATTTTGCAGCCACTTTCATTACAGATATTATTCCTGGCTGTCTGTTGTAATCAGCAAAGCCTCTTTCATCAGTGTGATGTTGCAGTTTCCATTCTCCTGCGTACGCTCCCGTGGGCAACAACAGGAGAGGCTGTGAGGAACAGCTGAGAGTGGGAGTTCTGTCTGCTGAGAAGGGGGTGATCAATTCAAAGTTCCCCTTTCTGCTGACTGTGCCTGCACAGATTTGTTTTGGGGCACACTGATGAAAACCCTTTCCCTTTGCTATTACCAATACAGGTCTAAGAAACTTGAGGAGATGATTTCAGAGAGCCCTTCAACCACTCGAGCACTTGGCAGGGGGCACCCTTTTGCCTTCAGCTGTGGTGCTTGCAGAGCCTGGGGTGCTCCAGCTGCTGCTGTTAAGGCACTCTGTTTCACACATTTCTTTGGTAATGAAGTTACCAAAGTATCTGAACCACTGTTTTGTGGACAGCCATTTCCAAGGCACAGAAGAGCATGACACCTTTCCTCATCTGCAGGTGCTCAAATGCCTGAGCCTTGTCCCCAGATCGAAGNTGGCAGGGGGCACCCTTTTGCCTTAAGCTGTGGGGTGCTCCAGCTGCTGATGCTAAGGCACTCTGTTTCACACATTTCTTTGGTAATGAAGATACCAAAGTATCTGAACCACTGTTTTATGGACAGCCATTTCCAAGGCACAGAAGAGCCTGACACCTTTCCTCATCTGCAGGTGCTCAAATGCCTGAGCCATGTCCCCAGATCGAAGGTGACAGCAAAAGGCATGAAGTGTTACTTACTTCACCTTGTGAGTGAATAACAGCAGAAGGTTTTATCACCACTGGGTGCTGTACTGTCCAAGAGCAATCTCAGAACTGTTTAGAGCTTATTAAGCAAGAAAGAATCAAGAATCAAGGTAAGTGATGACTACTGAAATTGTTGACTGCATTTTTTAATGCTAAATAGAGAGAAAAATGACATTCTTTACCCACCAAGGAGTTTCTTCTTTATTACTGCAGTGGAGTCATGTTAGTCCACTGGGGTGCATGGGCAACACTCTCTCCTTGTAAGTATCTTTGGTTCAGCTGTATCAGTGGAGGATGTATTTTATCTCAGCTTTTAAGGCCCCTTCCAACCCAAGCCCTTCTATGATTCTATGACCCACAATCCCATTATGCCATGAGGGGATGGGGGTATTCAGCTGGTTCCTGGTCTCTTTTCTTGTTACCATTCCTTAAGAAACATAATCAAATTGTATGTTTACCTCCAGGCTACTGAATTTCCTGTTCACATGAGGCAATGAATCATTTATGGTTCTTATCAGAGGGATTAATTCTCCTGTACCTGTGATTTCTTCCCCAAGCACTGATATTCAGCAAAGTGACATTGAAATAAATCTCAAGAATAATCTTTCATGTTCGTCATTATCATCACTGCTCACTAATAACATTACTTACAACCAGAATTGTGGCCCTCAGCTGATCAGTGTTATTTTACTGCCACCATCTATAGAGGTGCCTGGGCAATGCCCAGTTGTGGGGATCATTAAGAAAACTCATGAGGCCACAGCCTTGCTGGCTCCTGATCCTTCCTGGGCAGGGACTGGTGGCTGTGGGCATCATGCACAAACCAACACTGCCCCTAGGATGGGTGAGCCCTGCACACTGCTTGTCACAAATTTGGGATCCATGAGAGCACTGCAGCACCCTGAGGGATGTGCTGTCACTGGTGGGGAGGGATGCAGGGGTGGGCAGTGCCCCACACAAGCATCAGCACCAGCTCTTACCTCTCTCAGGATTTTGAAGGATTCTGTCAAAGCCTTGCTCACAGTCCCCACTCCTTTTGCCTGCAGTTCATCCACCAGCTGCTTGAACCCCTGGCATGAAGAGAGGGGGGGAAAAAAAAACAAAAACAGGAATGATTAGCAGGCAGGATGTTCCCTTTGACCAGGGCAGGAAAGGGAAGCCCAGAAAAGGCTGTGCCCATCCAGCTCCAGCAGGACTGCATTTCTCAGTCTCTGGACTGTGAACCACTGACAATCCATGTAAGATCATGGAAGGGGCAAAGCTGTTGGAAATCTGACTTTCCCTTATCTGCTCCTTCAGGGAAAAAAAACCATCCTGTGCACCCAAAAGCAACAGGATGGGGAAAAAGAAAAAAAAAATTAATGCTTGTCTATGACTTAAGTGGCATTGATCTGCTTAAATTAAACCCTCTCTGCAAGATAGTGTCTAGGATGTTTGGGAATTCTTTGGGAAACACTGCAGAAGACATCACCCTCTGCAGTCATTCTCTGTGACCTAGGGCTAATCTGGGAAAGAAATCTGGCTGTTGAAGGCATACAGGGGGTATGCCCAGAGGGTGGTGGAGCAGCTTGGCCACCTCAGGGCTGCTGAACCCTCCTGGATCAGAGCAGCAAAACCCCTCCTCAGTGAGGGCTTGCTGGCAGTCCACCCTGATGGAGGATCAGGCCAGGCTGAGAACATATTCACCAGGGAAGGACAGATTATTCCCATTTCTGAGGGCTGAGGATGTGGGCTGTCTAAGATGGAGACCTTTTTTCCTCTGCACACAGTTTTTAGTAGGGCAGTCTGGGCTGGGTGTGCTCGTGTGTGGGGACACAGGGAAGCTGTGGCTGCTGCTCACCCACCAGCTGACCCCATGTCACAGCAGCCTGGGGTGAGCCACAGAGCCAGCACACAGCACTGAACTTGAAATTCAAACCCTGTTCCTCGTCCCTGGAGTTCCACCTCAAAGCATCTCAACCCCATGCTCTGCTTATGTGAAAAGAACTACCTGAGTTACACTGACAGGGGCCTGGTACTCACCTCTCTGTTATCTCTGTCTGCTTGGACCAGGATACCCTTAAAACAGGGCTCAATAAAATGAACATAATCATTGTACTGCAAAGAGAGAATGAAAAGAAAGGGGTTGTCATGGGAGAGAATTCACAAAATGGGTTCATGTCCTAGGTGGATGTTCAGAAAACAGCATGGAGCATTATGACATTTTATACCTGTTTCCCTTAAAAATTTTATATTTTAAAATATAAACACATATTTCATGTTTATAGTGACCATGGCAAACTAGGATTTTGATGAATCTGGCTGTCTTTAGAATAACCATTAGAATAACCATTAATTATGGTATTTTTCTAAGCTCTAGCTGAGCATATCTACATATACAAAGTTACTTTTTTTATTTCCTCCCCACTCACACCACAAAGTTTTTATCCCCACTTTATGAACTTGTATCCCTGGCCTTGCCTCCAGCACTTTTTGCACATAATTTTGACTTCTGGAGACCTTTGTGAGTCCCCAGCCACCAGTGGAACCTTGCAACCTGAAGTTTGCAGCTTCTGGTGCACGGCTGAACAATAAAAAACCAGGTGAGCACTCATCCACTGGACTGGGATAATTAGGGGAGTGGATGATTCCAGGCTGTTACATGTGAGGTAAAGCTTGGTAAGGCCCCTGTGAACCTTTTCCTGCAAGGTTCATGAGAGTGCAGTTCCTAAGAGGCCACTGATGCTCAGCTGATCAATAGGAGCTTAGGTCAGGCTATGATGCCTCTGAGCCAGCAGATTCTTGGTGTGAGTGCAGTAAAGGAATATATATAAATATATATATATATAAAACAGGGTATTTCTGGGATTGTTTTTGAAGAACAGATGATATTTCAAACTCCTTAATGACTCCCCTCCATTTTTCTGCCAACACTGTTCACTCTTCCATCTGTCCAGCCATATAAAGACAGAATTGTTGCCACTGGAGTTTCTAATTAGCTAACATAAGAAGCTATCAACAAAAAGTAGAATTTATATCTCAGTGGCTGTGCCCTGGCAAGCTATCATAGAAAGAAGCCTGGGGAAGGAGATGGAGTTTGAATTAGCTGTGAAAATTAGAAGGCAAGGAGCCTTTAACATGGCACCAGTCTTGCTATGAGTCATGGAAAGAAGTTTTGCTTTCTGTGGTCAGTGGTGCTGGTTCTCTGTGGGTAACCAGCCCATCCTCACCTTGCCAGGGCTCAAAAATGAAGCAAGCAACACTGAGGCTTCTGACCAAGCTCCATGCAGGTCCAGCTGATCAACTCAGAGCTGTTAGGGCAGCCTTGCAGGATGCTAGTGCACAAAAAGGCATTTGGTGGTAGTTTTCTAGCCTGGAAACGTTATCCTGAGGATTACACTGCTGCTGCTGGACCCAAGTACAGCGTTATGGCAAGCTAGGTGAATTATTAGCTCAGGTCCCTGCAGCCCTTTGTTATGTGTTGCAGTCACATCCCTAAGAAAGCAAAAAGATGCAGCCAAGGTCCTCTGTGGAGGAGAGATGAGATGACCTGGCAGCCACCCTGCTGACCACACAAAGCTGCCTTCCCAAGGGTAATTTGGGATAATTCCCCATCCCACATAGGTCCTGCTGTAGGCAGGTCACTGTGATTTGCTGAGGGGAAGGAGGAGAGGGTGTGAGGCACCAGGGAAACAGCTCAACACTGGAACGGAGGCAGACATACTGCAATGATGTTGACAAAGTCATTTTCTCCCAGAGTATCCAAAATGGTGACGATGGTGTGCTTGGCAATGGTCATCCTCAGGCCCTTCATGCTGCCACTGACATCCACAATGATGACAATGTCCTTGGGAGAGGTGGCAGCTTGGATGTACCTGCACAACGAAGAACACAGGACGCAGGGTGGGAGCCAGGGAGGAGTGATGCTGGAGGGTGGGAGCCAGGGAGGAGGGATGCTGGACGGTGGGAGCCAGGGAGGAGGGATGCTGGACATGCTGCTGTCACACAGTGCCACCCAGCAGCACATGCACCATGAGCACAGCTGTCCAGCAGGAACAGGCTGGCCCCAGCACCTCCCTTCCTGCACTGGGGAGGGCTGAGCCCACTGCAGACACATCCAAGAGTGACAATTGTTCAAGTTCTGCTTTAGCCATGCTGAGCAGACTGAGTAAACACACCACAGTTCTGAAATTTAAATATCCCCACCTCCCAGTCACAGAAGTGCAATTTCCATGTGGCACGTGTTAGATGCCACAGGGAAAACTGTTGCTGGCAGGGCTTCCTAACCTGCTATTATATATATATTATATATATTACCTTTCTTTATATATCCTCATCTCTTGCAGGAGCACCACAGGACATTAATTACTGCTCAGCAACTCACCAAGGTGTCACATCTTGGAGAAGACAGGGAGAGAGGAAGGATGAAAGGTGCTTTGGCCCAAACTTACCAGCCACGGTTTCTGCAGTCAAAGGAGATGACTCCATTCTCATCTGGTAACCACTTTATTCCTGAAGAGAGCAGCAAGAGGAGCAATCAGCACACACAGGCAGCCAGGCACCTGCTCCCCAGGCTACCCCAGGGAGCACATGAGGCTGGCCAGCCACAGCAGTGCCTTTCTGCAGGAATACCAGCAGAGCTGCTCAGTCTTTGGCAGTTCTGAGTAAACTGTTTATTAAGTTTCTCTTTAAAAAAAATGTACCTAGGCATAGTCTGTTTGAATTTGGGAAGCAACTGCTTGTACTTTGAACTTTTTGTCCCTTTGAGGTAGTTCTCAACAACAGATTTTTTTTCTCCCAGAGGGTGGTTGAGAGCATAAAAAAGCAGCAGCAGTGACAGGGATGCATCCCAGATTCCCTGCTACAGGCTCTGTTCACAGCCATCTCTGCTTTCACCTTCCCCAGCACGTGCCAGGTCACAGAACAAGGGCATGCAGCCACCTGACCAAGTGGCCATGGATTCTTCTTGGGTTCTCCCATGGCACAGACCCTGTCCTGCAAAATTATTGTGTTGCACTGAAAGAGCAAAGCCAATCTCTATTCTTTTACCTGGGTACAGCCTGAAGAATCCAGTGGAGCTGCCAAAGTACTGCCAGGTCAGTGTGGGATCCCTTTCAAAGTTGTCCACAAAAACAGGATTCAGGGCTTCTGACATGTAAACTCCATTGAGGATGTCAGGGTCTGTGGGGGAGAGAAGTGTGTAAAAGAAGGGAGGGCATTCACCACCCCTGATGGAGGAGAGGGATGGGAACAAAGGCAGCTTCAGGAGGAATGCAACCTTGTCCAAAGCTCTTACACTGATCCATCCTGTTCCCTGCCCATCCAAGTGTAGGCATAAGGCCAGGCCACCACTGGCCACTGCAGCTGATCTCAGCTTGGTCAGACACTATTAACCCCATTTCTCTTTCCAGCCTTGCCTGCCCTTGAGCCCTACATCTGGTTGGAATAATGCTCTCAGAGACCCAAGGGGGCCATCACAGTGCTGAGCCCAGCTGGCACACCCTACAGACAGGGGACATGTGGCTCTTGAGAAGCAGCTGCCTGATGCATCACTGACAGCCTTTCTACCAGGACTGCCTAAATTTATGCTAGGTGCAATCACCTGAGACAGAGGAGCTCTAGGATTTACACAGTTGCACTCTCTCCCGTCTTTTCCTCATCAAATCTTTTTCTTCTTTGCCTGCCCTTTCCTTGACAAAGCCTGGGCTGTCCCACCATGCCCCCATCTCCTCAGAATCAACAGGAAGCTGCAGATTCCAAGAACTCCTAGGAGGCAGTGTATATTTGGTGTCTGTGTTGACTCACTGTCTCAGGAGACCAAAGAGAGCAGCAGCAGGAACAGTGAATCATGACAAACTGGTCATTGTAGCATTAACTATCTTAGTGTCCAAAAGGGTGGGGCTTTCACCTGCCACTCCCTGTTTAGCCACTCTACTAAAGGCAGTTTTGGTCAAAATGAGGGAAAAACTGAATTGTGACTCCCCAGGGATGAGGCCAAAGTAAGTCCTGCAGGAAGGCAGAGCCAGAAATGCTGTGGAGAGCCAGGCTTGCTGCTGTTTGCAAGAGGGGGAGTGAGCACTGGGGGACACAGCTCCCTGGAGGAGCTGTGGGGATGGAGGCAGCTCTCCTCCATCCCCTGCTCATCCTGCAGCCAGAGAAGCTGCTTGGTTCATGGCCAGGTGTAGGGCAAGAAATCAGCTGGCTGGGCAGTGCCTCTCTGCTGTTTGACCACCTCTCTCCACTCTGTGCAGAGGGCAGCTGTAGAGGTGGTATTGGCACCACTTAATTAGTGGCTTGTCTTGATTTTCTTCTGTTTTCACTTAGAGCCAGGATTAAAAACACTAAGGAGATGAATTTCTCGCGTTTGGGCTTGGTTGTTTATTCAATTTTATCTAAAATACAGACAGTTCTGCAACACTTCTAGCTACCAGTTAAAAGTGAGCAAAATTGAGGTGAATCTAGCTAGCTACAAGGTCTTTTAAAGCTAAACAGTCCAACAAAGGACTAACACCTATATTATTTATCCTTTTGATCCAATAACCAAACTCCTGTGACCCTCAGTGCAGCACTAACCATCCAACAGAAACTACTACCTGAAAGCATGAAGAAGGAAGAAGACAGAAAGAAACAACACCCAAAATCCTCCATCTTGCCCCATACCTATTACTATATTCTAAAAACCTCAAATTTAAAAACCCTTCAGCATGTGAAATCATACACTTCTATAAAACTACACACCAGGGATCCCAACTCCATCACCCAAATTTGGAAGCCTTCTCCAAGGCCTCAAGTCAAAAGCAGTGTTCTCCAGGGGGTCAGTGTCAGAAAGCACAGAAAGCTCAAATCTCCCAGGTTTCTGGGTTCCAACAGCAGCAGCCTACTTTGTACAGTTCTGCTGTAGCAACCCACAACCAGCTCTGCTGCTTGCTCTGTTGTCAGCAATATTTTAGTGTCTGGGGCTGTCAGAGCAGATGGGACTGATTTGAAATCATGGGAGAAAGAGAACTCTCTCTATTGTGTCTCTAAATAACAGCAGTTGTGAGCACAGACACCAGTGAGATTCTTGACAACCAAAGGCCGTGACAGAGCCAACCCTTCACCCAGAGTGACAATTGCCAAAAAAAGTCTCATCTCAGTTTGTCTCACAGCAGCTTTGGCTGGGTACAGGAGCTGTAGGAGAATACACTGCCTGCCTGAGATGGAGACCTGTCCACCAAGAGAGGTTTTCCAAGAGCAGACTGTACCTGAGCCCTGTCACAGTGACAGCACAGACATGACTGTCTCTCTGTCATCTTTCCAACCCTGCTTTGTTTTTTTTTTTCCTGTCACTTGTTATTTTTTTATTCCCATCCTTGTTTACAGTATTACTGCTGATAATTTCCACACCAACCCACCAGCAGTGATAAAGTAGAGGCCATTACCTTTGTTGTAGACATTGGTGGGCAGCTGGATATCACTGTAGGTTGTGTTCACCAGCAGGTTATTGAAATGCTCATTTGGCTCCAGAATGAATTCATCCCCAAGCTCCACATAATTGTCATTTTCATCCTTATCATTAATCAGGAGAGAGTTGTAGTAATCAAACTGTTGAAAAAGAGAAAGACAGAACAGGACAGACTATTACCAGCACTGCCAGAGGATGGGGGGGAAACACTGTTTAAAACAAAGAAGGGACATATGGAGAATTAGGGCTTCAAAGAGGATCAAAATGAGCCACAAACAAGCTATTACCAACTGCAAGTGTCAAGCTGCCCAAATGATGGTTTCTGGCCAGTTTGTTGTTGTCATGTGCCCATATGACCAAAAGGAGCATTGCTCAAGAGCCATTTAAGAGGAAAGGGGCAGCGTGGCAGCCTCCTGTGGCCCCCCAGAGGTTTATTTAGGGGGTTAGCTGGAAAGGTGAAGTGTTTTAGTGGGTCTGGCTCCCAGGTTTAGCACAGGACACAGTGCCGACCTCCCCTGCCCTGTCTCTGCAGCTGTCACTGGCTGAGTTAACTCCTGATGGACATCCAGCCAGGATTATCCCCTCATTCTGTCACCCCAGGCACTCATGGAGAGCAAAGGATCAAGCAGAAGGTGCTGAAGGAAAAATGCAGTGTCTCCCTCAGCCATGAAGGTCACTGGGGATTTACCACCTACAGTCACTTTAGTACATTCAGGGCATTCTTTGTCCTTGGATAACCTATGTTTTTAAGATTTTTTTGCTGGCTTTATCTGAGCCAGGTTATGTAAGAATTAGTGTTCAAGCACTAGCAGCACTCAGAGGATGCAAGTGGAGTTTGCAAATATAGAGTTGTGTACCCCAACTCACCCATGACCCTTACTGTGAGTGCAGCTGACCCAACTAACATGACTCATGGGACTCTTAAAAAAAAAAAAAGGAAAAATTTTTTTAAAAAGTGAGATTGAATTAGCAACTAGCTTGATTTCAAGGAGTGTTTTCATTTTTCTCAGCACTGAGATATGCACTCCCAGGGGTAGCCTGTCCTTCTGCTAAGCTGTCTGTGCCTGTACTGTGGACAGAGGACTTCCTTCCACAGCCTTTACACTCCAGTTCCCTTCACCAGCAATAATCCCACAGCTTGGCCACAACAAACAGTTATTAACAGAAAGCCAATTATCCAAATTGCTTGGACAGCACCAGACTTTCACCTTAAGGGAAGTCCTGATGAGTGGGTGTTTGTCTGGTACAGAAAAGATGATGAGAGGTGTTAAGGAGGAGATGGTGACAAACTCAGTTCATTTGGATTAACAGTTCGCTGTGGGTATTTGTAACAGCATCCTCCTCATTGTTCATTCACACTTAATTTTTAGCTCATTTTCCAGTCAAGTAACCCACAAAGTGCCAGCTAATTTGCACTAAAACATCATATACACTGGCTGTGCAGTAAAAGTAATGCCAGTACTATCATGCAGTCCAATGTCTTCCCAAATCCCTCCCCTCCCAGAGCCAAAGGGACAAATCCTTTTGGTGTTCCTAGGTTGGGGATCTGCCAACAAGGATGTCTCTCACTTGCAGCAGTCTCTGGAGGAGCTGAGTGTCCTGCAGACAAGGCAATTCCTGACCTCCCCAGGAACCTGAGGGGGTGAGCTCCTGGCTGTGCCCATTTTTTGGCTGCTCTGAGGAGGGGTGCCACATTTTGTCACTGACCAGGACAAACTCACCTCCAGCGAGGAGTTGTACTCATGGTTCAGATCTGCATCTTCTGCTGCTTCCACCAGCCTCTAAAGCAAGCACACAAAGGAAGGTGAGTGGATGCTGTGGCAAAGCCCTCCAGGAGTTCTTCCAGCTGTGTCAGCAACTGCCTCCTTCACCACAACCAAGCCTGGGGTTTCCTTCTTCCCTCTTTCCCTCCTTTCCCTCCTGACCTGTCATTCTGTGCTGCAATTTCACAGCTTGGAAGGCACATTATTGGCAGCTATTTATTGCCAAGTGTATTCACACCTACTTACTCCAGAGTCCCTGCAACTTTAGATATCACAGGACATATACAAACAGAAACAGGTCCATTTAGAGAAACAACAGACAGATTTAATTTCATTTTCCATGAACCCCTCCAAAAAGCCATGGGAAAGGCATTTCAGCCCCAGCTTGATGTCAGTATCTCATCAAAGGAAAAGGCCTTGTGGGAGTCTCAGTCTGGTATTGTTGCTGAGACAAAGACCATGACTGGATTTTGTAAAGGGCTCAGTGATGCTGTGGCCATTTATAAGCTCCTACCATTTATGGAAGGCAATAAAACCAGGCAGTTTTCTCCAGTAAGATGCTTCAGGGCACTAATTCTCAATTGGTACAGACTGGGAAGGGATCCAACTAAACACGTACGTGTTTTCAGGGTTGCACAATCAGCATCAGTCTCAGCAAAACTACATTTTGCTCCTTCACAAAGGATAAGGCAATGCAAACACTGGAAAAGTCTGGCTAAGAATTTAATGTTATGGGCCAAAGCTCTGGGACTAAATATGCCCACATTTCACTTGGAGATTCAAATGATGTGTTTCTGGATGACTTTTCCACATTAGAAGCCTTAAACAGTCAAGCTCTGTGACTACAGAAATATGCTTTTCACAGTGGGTAAATACATGGGAATATGATAAATCCTTAGATGCAGGAAGCCAGAGGGGCCAGAACGATTACCTGCTCTGATCTCCTGCACTGCAACAGCTACAGACCCCTTGCCACCTCCTCCACACTTCCCCATGTACACAGCTGGAAATCCAAGCACCTTCCTTGCAGCCTGTGCTCAGGAGGTGCAGAAATTCCCCTTGAGCCACACACACAGCTGAAACAAGACCCCAGTCTTCAGCAGCCAGAGTGCATTACTGAAGGATGAACTGGATTTTTTCACTTTTGAGAGGTTTTCTTCCCCCCCTTCTTTAAACAGCTTGTCTCCTAAAAGAGTGCTCGCTCCCTCATATTTATTTCTAGACTTTGTTTTTGTCTTCTTTTCTAATTTGAGCAGAGGGAGAAGCCAGCATCCCCTTGTCTGAACGCCCACACCCTCCCACCAGTGTCTGCTTAAAGCTCAGCGTGAGCAGCCAGCTGCACCAGCAGGCTCTTGCTTGGGCAGGGAAGTCCTCACACAACCCCTGCACCCACACTGCTCCTGAAGCAGGCAGGGGGGGCTCTGCCTGCTGCTCCAGGGCTGGCAGGACACAAATTGCTTCCCAAAGCCCAGTGGTCATACCTCAACTGCTTCCACCTTCCTGCGGAGCATGCTCTCCATCTGCTCCGAGAACTTCTTCACCAGCTCCAGGCCATCCACCTCCTTGATTTTCAGGGTTGGCTCCACATCCTTGTACTTCTACCCAAGAAAAAGAAGAAAATCCTGCTGAGCAGGAGGTCCTTAAGGAGAGGAAAGGATCAATTATTGCTAGCTGGGTATTGCCTTTGTGTTGAAACAACTGCTCTGATTTTAGCACCTTCCACCTTTGCCTTTCCCCTTTTTTCACTCCATAATTCAGGGTGTGCAGATCAGTGGCCATAACTCAAAGCAAAAACAACTTTGACCAAGCAAAAACAACTGATCCACTTGTAAAGTTGTGCTTGTTGAAAGCAGCAATGCACCTGAATCTATTAATGCCTACAAATTAGAGAGAGGAGAAGGCCAATGTAACCATGGTGGTGTTTTGCATCACTTAATTACTGATTTGTTTGGAGTTTCTTCTGTCTTCACTCAGAGCCAGGATTAAAAAACACACGAAGGAAACAGATTTTCTCGTGTTTGGGCTTGGTTGTTTATTAAATCTTATCAAAAGCACAGAAAGTTCAGCACCACTTCTAGCCACCAGCTAGAAGGGTGCAAAATGGAGATGAATCCAGCTAGCTACAAGGTCTCTTAAAGCTAAACAGTCCTACAGAGAAATAACATTTATATTATTTATACTTTTAACCTAATAACCAAATTTGTGACTCTCAGTGTGGCATTAATTATCCGACTAGAAACTACTACCTGAAACCATGAAGAAGGAGGAAGATGAGCACCAAAAGGGGCACCACCCCAAATCCTCCATCTTGTTCCATACCTACTACTATATTATAAAACCTCAAATTTAAAACCCTTCACCATGTGAAAGCACACACTTCTATTTAACTACACACCTGTGATTTTAACTCCATCACTCAAATTTTGAAGCCTTCTCCAAGGCCTCAGGTCAAAAGCAGTGTTCTCCAGGGGGTCAGTGTCAGAAAGCTCCAAAAACCCAGGTTTCTGGGATCCAAGAAGCCAGCTTTTAAAAACCTAAACCATGCACTGTGATGACATCCACAACAGCATCATACACATCACACACCTCCAGGTCACTTAAGGCAGAGGGAAGAGCAAGGGAGTGGAGCTATGTGCTGTCACTGCAGCTCTTCCTATGTCACACGTGTCCTGGGCCACTGCTGGGGACATGTCCTGGGGCTGTCCTGCCCCAGAGCCACCACATCTGTGAGGGAACTTGCCAGGTCTCCAGCAAGAAGGGTCTGCTCAGTGCTTATGGGGGAGGCTGCCCAGGAAAGCTGAGATAGACAGTTATGATGCCATTTATTGGGCACCCAGGAGCACCACAGAGGCAATTCCCAAAACCTAGGAATTATGAGCATGGCTACTTGGTGCTGCCTCCATGGGGAGACGTGCTGTAATGAGGAGGAGCTGAATCTGACAGCTTTAGAGATAACCAGTTTATTCTCACCATGTTTCATATAACCTAGGAATTTAAAAAACCCCAAGAGTACATCTAAACTGTGTAACCATAATCTGCCTCCTTAAATCTGCTCTTTTAAGGCTGGATACAATGGCCTTTATTTCTCCTTTCCAAAAAACCCCAGAGCTAACAGAAATAGCCAGAAAGAAAAAGAGTAAAGAAACCTGTGAAAGGACACAGGATGATTAACTTATTTCAGACAAGACAGATCCTTATCTCCTGGGCAGTGTGGAAACACAAAGACAGCCAATTGCAGTTCCCTGGTCCCTCATTGCCAGTTTCCTCTGCAATGTGTACAGCTGCCCTCCGTCTTCACCTTGTGTTAGCATCACAGCAGCAACCTCAGCCAGGGCTGGGGACAAAAAAATGAGGTGGTGAAAAGGGCAAGGAGATGGCAGGGGCTCTAGTGACACTTGAATTAGAGGGAAGCAGCAGGGAAAGGAATTTGCATGTCTTTAGGGTGAGCCAGTGGAGCCCCTTTTGTTCAAGAAGCTCCTTGGCTGGAAGAGGAAGGCAGAGGAAGAAATGCCTTGAGGATGGGGCAGGCTGAGGAGGTCAGACAGAAATAGCAGCAGCATCCAGCCCGCAGCAGGCATGGCAGGGAGGCTGCTTGCTCTGTCTGGCACGATTAACAGCAAGGGTTTTACTGGATTAAAAACGCCAGGCTCGCATCCCCTGCGCTGGGGCAGGCAGGGGGGGAAGCAGCAGGAGGAGGAGGAGGAGGAGGGATTGAGCAGGAAGGTTGGGGTAACCACGCTGCCAGAAGAGGAATGTGCAGCCACAAGCCCTGACCACAGTCCCTGGCTGGTGATGAGACCACAGCACACGCCCAGCTGGTGTCTGTCCCTTCAGCTCCATGTCATGGCTCTGCCAGGAGAGAGGTGATCTCTGCCAGGCTGGGTTTAATCAGGTTTAATCGGGGGGAGGAGGGTAATCTCTGCTGGGAACGCTCACCAAGGGGGGACACACCAGCAGGGGCAAGCACATGCTTCACAAAGCAACCTGCCACCAGTTACCTTGGGTCACAGCCTCAATTAAAACCAGCAGGGCTTTCCCCCTCTCAGCTATTTTTATTATTTTTTTTTTAATTGACATACTCACAAGTAGATGTTACTGGGGTAAAAGTAATCATGAAAAAATCACAAGCAGTCTGCTAATGACATGCCCTAAGATGTAGCCAGAGATGGGAAGGAAAAATAACCAAATCTCCAGCACCAGAAGAACTTTCTGCAAAGTTCCAGTTCACAAAGGAATACACCAGGTTTGAGCTCAAATCCTATTTGAGCTTTTTTCCTACAAATGAACCAGCAAACCACTGCATGCCTGTATTTCTGCCATGGAAATCTCTGGCTATTGATGACTATTCATCCAAGATTTGCTAATGGTGGGCAACAGAGTTGTGATTTCAATACTGTCACCAGACACCATGGCTGAAAGTCAGCTCAAGTGCATGGAGTTGGCCAAGATTATCCTGCACAACCTGTGCTTAGGGTTCAGGCTATCATTATGATCATTATGAGTTACAGAACAGGAGTCGGGCTCAGGAGAACAGGCTGAAAGGATCTGATGTTGAAAAGAGGCCAAAAAGTTAGCTCAGCTCTAACAGAAAACCTTTTCTTATTCCTCTAGCACTTAGCATTCCCTTAAAACAGCAGGAGCAATTCATTAAGATTCCCCTTCTGCAGTGACGGGGGTGGTGATTTAAAAGTAGAATATCCAGAATTCAGTATCCTAAGTTTTATCTGTGAACAGAGATATGTCACCAAATATATATTCTTGTTCCCACCTCCATAAAATTCAGCCTATTGAAGTACACAGTGCTGCATTACTCACTGCTAGTGGAACTAAATTAAGAGTGTGAAAGACATTCCTTTCATCTTCACCCAGGAAAACGTCTTGACTGAACTCCTCAAGTTTGTCTGTTCTTTGCCATGTTTTTTTGGGCTTTCTAATAACGGCAGGGCAAAGCTCTGATGCAGGGTAAAAGCCTGCCCTTGGAGATTCCAGGGATGTCTGTTAGCTCACCAGGTCTCTGGGAATGATACAGCCTGGTAGGATGTCAACTATTTGAGTTTACAATATGATTTTAAGGTTCTTCTGGAGGAAACAAACAAGAAGTCCAAAGAAAACTAAACAATCTCAAAGCCACAAAAGAAAGTTTATGCCAAGTATTAAAGACAAGGTTTACACGCAAAGTATTCAGTAACTGAAAAATTATGACTCTCACAGGAACAATAAGCTGGTTACTTCAAGGCTGTTAGGCACAAGGGAGACATGAAATAAGATACAAACTGAGATAACAGCACCTTTTGTATTTCCTCAAAGGGGGAATTTCCAACGAAATGCCTGTTGACTTAGACAAGCACAGAGAAAACAATCACCTGGACCTCTGCAGTGTGCTCCCCACCCTTCTGATGGTCTGCATGCAGAGAAATATTTGATGTTAAAAACAGTTAATGGCCCAAAACAGAGAAAGGTACCTGTGGAGCAGGTAAATCCATGTGTTTAATTTCCAGACTTTGGTGTGTTTGGCTCCCCAGGCATAATGTGCCCACAATCTGTGCCAATGAGATGATCTACATAAAGTTATTTGGGGTCTGCCAGGGTGCATGAAAATTATATTTAATAGTAAAAGATTTGTCTGCATCCACTTGCAGTGCTGGAGGTGCCAGGATGCAGTGGGAGCCCTCTGGGATGGCCCCTGCTTTGAGATGATGAATTGTGAGAGGGTGCCAAACCTACCTAATGAAAAGGAGGCTGAGAGAAGGACTGCAGTGAGTGCTGGCTGCTTCTCCCCTATTTCCTTATTTCCCAGGGAAACAATAGGAGATGAAAAAGCCCAAGAAGTGGGGTTGAAAGACAAACTTGAGATGCCTAAACTGCTCAAGTTAAGTTAGGGCAGAGCACAACACAACATGAATTTAGGAGATAATTCTTTGCTGGAGTGTTGACAGAGCAAGGCTGGATCAAGCTCATCTGTACCCCCTGCTCAAAGTGACATTTTCCTTCTGAGTCACAGACACTGTGTCCACTTTGCCTCTAGGAGCTATGGCCTGGGGACCCCAGGGGACAACAGGCAATGCAGAAGCATCATCAAAACTGCCAAAAGCCTAACTTTTGCCTGCATCCACATCCTGCTGCAGCTGCCCCATGGTCAGTGCATGAAGTACCTTTATCAGGGCTGGCAGGTTTTTATTGCAGGGTCACTCTTTCCTCCCAAGAAGAGCTGATGATCAGCATAGACCTTGGTGATGGATGCTGAAAGCCTGTCCTGGTCAAACTTAGCAAAGTTAGTGCTGCAGGATATGATCCCTTACTCCAGGCAAAAAGCAGAACTATGGAGACAGCACTTAGCAGCAAGGCAAGGAAAGTGATACCCAAATCCTGTGTCTTGCACTGGGATGTGGGAATAATTGCTAATATGAGGACAAAAGTCAGACACCTAGAAGGTGCAAGGGGCAACTCATGGCTTGTGTTGGAGAATCAGAGAAAGAGTAAAGTAAAAACAACTGGATGGCCACAAAGTGGAGTCTGCATTCCTTTGGATGCAGCCACCAGTCCCCCAGAGGAGCACTTGGGAGGTGCAGGGCAGAGATCCCCAGCTCTGAAAGAGGAGCAGCCATTCACCACTGACTTAAGGAAGCTCCTATACAGCTGCAAAAGGGACCATGTGTTTAAAGCCCCTGGAGCTACACCCTTGAATGCTAGTAGGGAGTTGACTGCAGTAGTGCCTGTTGGGTGAACAAGCCAAGCAAAGCTCTCTAGGGCACCTGCCTGAAGCAGTCTTAAGGGCAAAATGCAAAGAATTTAAAAACAACGGGCTGAAAACAGATGAGAAAGCAAAAAAAAAAAATAGTGTCAGCTGGACAATGAGGAGGTAAATGATGAGTAACAGAGGGACTTAGCAAAGGGGGAACATGGGGTCAGCATGGGAGAGCAGGAAGTGATCATCAGAGGGGAAACATGAGGGGTACTGTTAAAAAAGTATTTTTAACAAGAAGTGGTACAATTAAGGTGGTGTTCAGCAATGGCTGATGAAAGCAGGGAAGGCATTGATGGATCTCCCTCTCCAGTTCATGGAGAATGGCCACAGGGCATCACTCTGGGCTTAGGGATATGGCACTCCATGATTTTAAAACACAGCTGCACACCAGTGTCTAATTCTTTCCTCCACTTGGAAGGCACCTGGGGAGGTGATAGGAAGCAAAAGGAGCCCTCACAGGTTTTGCCTACCTTCTGCAGCAGGAGAGAGCCTGAATACTTAGTCACAATGGAGTACAGCTCCCCACCAAAGGCATCTGCCCAGGACTTCACCCTAAATAAAGGGCCAAAAGAAGAAAAATCAATGTTAATAACTCCAAGTCTGCAGAACTGGTTACTTCTTCAGACAGGTGAAACTCCACCTTCCTGAGTATGAACCCCTATGTTTCTCAAAGCCTCTCTTCAACAGTGGCAATGTTTTGTCCCAGACTCCAGGCAGTAAGGCAGGAGACAGTGCTGCTCTTTGACACTGGTCAGCAGGGAGAAACACTGAGTTCTGCTGGTCTCAGTCACTGTGCTTGGAGTTGAAGTTGTCCCACCTAACTTTAGATGTACAAATTTGATCTTAGACAGCATCTGAGCTCCTTCTGTTGCTAGCAAAGTGAAATAAATTGCTTTCTGCAGACACCTATTTGTCTTCCCTGGCAGGCCCTGGGGTGAAGGGCTAGACATGCAGTGCCAAATCTGCTGAAGAGAAATAAGTGTCAGGACTTGAAGAAGGTGCCATGATTCACCCCTTGGATTCAGCTCCTCCAGCAGAGCAGGCCAGAGACTGATGAGCCAGAAGAATTCTCTGCTCTCACTGCTGGTGCTGCTGAAAATGCCATAGCAGATTATGCACATTGTCATTGTAAGGCACCCCTCACACTTGTGCCACCCTGGAAATAATGGATGGCAGTGATCCCATATGGAGAACATCTGGATGTTGGGGAGCAGCCTGAGCACCAAACTGAAATAGATAGCTCCCAAAATTGACAGAGCACTTCATCAGAAAGCTGCTACATGTTGGGCAGCTCCACTTCCATGCAGCTCCCTCAACAAGGATTCACTCCAGAGAGATTTATTTAATGCAGTAAGTGCCTTCTCTACTTACCAGAATACACTACTTATTTATGATGTGTAGGAGTCTTACCTACAGCCTCCAGTGGAGCTCCTCGAGTCCCAGGCAGGCTTTAACCTCAGGGCCTGATTTCCCAGAGCATTGCACCACAAATAACACACCAGCACAGCAACGGTGGAATAATCACAAGAGCTCCCTTCAAGGGGAACAAGCCTGCTTAGACTCCCCTCTTGCACACAGGAGCACACAGGCAGCTACAGGGGATGATTTGGTGCAAACACAAAGCTCTAGCTCTGCACCTCTCTCCACTGCTATATAAAAAGCATGAGAGAGTGGGTGCCTTTTAAAATCAATCCTTAATTGGCAATGGGCCATTCATATTTAACCACTCAGTGTGAACTAGCACCAGCTGAAGTACTTTTTTTTTTTTTTGCATTGTGCTCTGCATCTTATTTTGAGAGCTAGGGCTTTTATCTCATAATTTTATTCTCAGAGAAAAAAGAATATAGGCATTTTCTAGGAGACCAGGATTTATTGGGCTGTATCAGAGTTATTCTAGCAAGCCTGGAATAAAAGAGGAAATAAGAAACAGGGATCCCATGGGATGCTTTCCTGTTTGTTGTAGTAGTGACTAATGCATTCCCTTAGATGTGAGGATCTCTGGATCAACATTCAACTTGATGCCCATCTGCTTCTGCTGGCTTTATGAGTTTTATGTACAAGATGTTTTGTGCTGAATTTAACTAATACCCTCCAGTCTCCTCACCTTTTACTATAGAAAGAGAAAACATAAACATGAAGGGATAGTAATTTTAGCAGGGATGTTTGTTTTTACCCTATTTCCCTCCCCTCACCTCTGTTTTGTGTCATACATGTAGTGTGCCCCTACTCCTTCCAGCCCTCAACATTTTTCAACCCAGCAGGGTGGAAGAGTCTGTGATGTTAATTTCTGATTAGTGGGTGCAGTTGAGAATCTTCTTGACAGTTCTTGAAACTTCCAGCAAAAGCAGAACTTGAATAAGAAAGGGGTTTGTGTAGTTTTGGGATGTCTGCTCTGCCCCAGAGACTGGGATTTCTTCTGGTCTCAAAGCAGAGGAGAAACAAGGCACAAAGACAGGGGGACCAAAGAGAATGCCAGAGACTGGCAGCTTTGGAGGACTGGTTGGAAAGTTAAAGGGCACAGAGGAATGAGAGGTCACAAAGGTCTCAAATCTGTGTTACAGGGCTAAAGTTTGTGTCATTAAAAATATCTGGTGGCATTCATGGAAGCTGAAAAGTAGGAAAGTGAAGTAGCAGAAAAACACTGGCATTTACATATTTAAAAGACAATTATTTGCCAGGGAAATTAGCAACATTAGAATAACTGGGAAATTAAGGGCATCCTGCTGAACTTAAATACATTTCCTGAATTTTTTTCATAAACAAGTGAGAGGAAAAGTCAGTCTGAAATTCATCAGGTTGCAGAGAAATTTCTTCTAAGGTCTCTGGCTCTGTCCAGCTCAGGAGCTGGTGTATAAAGGCAACAGGAGCATCCTAAAGAGGCCACACTAGGCTGATCTTTGCCTCTCCCAGCAGCATTTCCCAGTGTTTCCATTACCCCAAGAAAAAGCCAGCCCCAGCTCCTCCCCAGCACTCCTGCCCACACTGTGGCTGGTGGATGAGCAGAGCTGTGTCCAGTGGGAAGAAGAGGTGCTTTGTGTGCTGAACTTGCACCCCAGAAGCATCCCTAGGAACTGACTGAGCAGATTTTTGCACTGCTGGAGTTGGAGCTGAGTGAGCTCTGGAATAAGCTGGCAGTGATCCAAGCACGATGCAGCAGAGCCAGACACAGCTTTGGGAGCAGCACAGCCAGGCTGAGCCTTGTGTCACCTCACCCTGATCGAACCCAGCTGCTGCTTCAAGGTCTCTGCTTTTGTGTCCCCAAAATGTCCCCGTGTAACCCATGAAACAGAGCCATTTTCTGCTGATTTACTCCCTCTGGGCCTCTGGCCAAGGTATTTCTCTACTGAAATTTCATTTCAAAAGGGGACTTTTGCGTTTTGGTTAAATTCATGAGTGGATTTGAAACACCAGGGATTAATTCAGCTGTTGGTCTGGTTTTAGTACCAGAGGAGAAAAGCTCTTTTTCTATTGTTTATTCTTCATTCTTGTACAGGAATAAGTTCCAAATTGTGCAAAGTGACGTAAACCTCTTTTTTTTTTTTCAGTAGTAAAGGGCTATCACATTATAACGAAACACATCAGAAAAGGATTTGGTCAGAGATTGCCTGCCTCTAATCCCTGTTCTTGTATTCAGTGACAAGAACAGCAGAAAGGACAGGCTGGCTTCTAAACACCACAGGCTTCAATGCTGAAGGTACTCCTATGCACTATTTATCCTGGACATGGAAAGTTGATTTGCATGGTTTGAAGTTGGCAGAAGTTGGATTCTCTCTTATGTAACCTCTGTGTCCTTTCTGTGAAACCCAAATCAGAAGCACTTTTGCTGGGGAAGTGTCGTTATAGGACACGAGAAGCAAACACGTACTCACTGCAACTTAAAAGGTGAAAGAACTAAATTTTAATTTCTGACTCCATATATATAATTTTCTAAAGGTGACAGTGGATTGGAGGGTGACAGTGCCACCTCTCCAATGACACTGGACAAACTAACAGTCCATCAACTTTCTCCACCTACATAAAAGAATGAAAAACAATAAGTTGTTTACAGAAAAGTGTGTGAGAAAGTTGGAAGCAAAAATGCAATCATCAGAAGGCACTGACATCTTAAAAAATCAGGGCGACAGGGAAGAGCTTGATGGTGCAAGAATAGGATTGGTAGCAAAGTTTCCTGAGCCCCTCCTGGATAATGCCAGTGCAACTCCTGGTCAGATGGGTAGGGATGGCACATCTGTAGGGGCATTATTGGCAATTTTGAATAAAAAACATTTCCCCAGATGCGGGAAAGGACTTAAGCTGACTTGAGTTGATTTTTCAGATGTATCTCCTTCTGAAACTGGCTGAGCAGTGTTGTCTCCTCTCCAGACCAAGCTGCTGTCCTGCACCCACAACCCCACCCCAGCACCCTGCCCCACTACAACTGTTACCAATGGCAGTGCTGACATTTTTAATCCTTACAGGATTTAACTTGTGCAAATCAGCTTAACAAGGTGAAGTTTTTATAAACTGGGGTGGCTGAGAGCTGCTGGGGGGCTGCCAGGGCTGTGCTGCTGGCGGGGAGCTCTCCGGCAGTGACGGAGCCGCTCGTCACAGTGACACACAGGCGTGGGCACACTGCAAACCCACGTCCCAAAAAATGCATCAAGAGTCCCTGCGTGTGCAGTGCATGCACCAACCACGGCTGGGTAGGTTTGTGTTGCAGCTCAGCTTCTCATTCCTTCGCTCCAGAGCAATGGGAAGGGCCATTTCTCCTTCTGTAGAGAGGTGGAGCAAGTGCAAGCAAGAAGTGCTGAGGCCTCTTTCCTCTATTTAGCCTCGTCTCACTGACATCCTCTGACAGGCACACACGTGAATAAACACGGCTGTGTGAATTACCCAGGCCCTTTTCAGCCAGCAGTGGTGCAGACAGGGATGCAAGGGATCAGAGCTTTGGAGCTGCAAGGGATCAGAGCTTTGGAGCTGCAAACCTTGCCCTGCACAATCTGGGTGCAAAGGGACGTGTCTTCACTCAAACACCCTGTGTGCATCTTCCACAGCCAGAACGTGGCCAGTGCTGTGCATCCCTTGGTACACTGGGGATGTGGAAGATTTTCCATCCTCCTGGCACACTGAAACCCAGCAGTGTCTACTGAAACCACTCTGCTCAGCTGGGAGCTGCCAGGCTGGGGCCACTCATGCCTGTCTCCACGGTGGGGTCTCTGCAGGTCACAGCAGCAGTGGGGGTTATGAACATGTCTTTACACTGGTTTTGCCTTCTGCTGCCCAGTGCATTAAGCAGAGCATTAATAGATGTCAAAGTACTTAACTAAAGGAGATGAGTATCATTGCTACGCTTGAGGAGTGGGGAGGAAGAATAGAGGGATTGCATCCTAGTGTAGAGCCGGGCACAGAATTGGTGCCTCCCACATCTGTGTCCTCTGCCAAGGTAGGGAGATGCCACCACCCTGGAGCCAAGTGTCCCTCCAGAGGAGCCTGTCCCCGCCGTGCCATCCACAGCATGCCCACCCGCCTGTCCATCGCCAGCAGCACAAACACTCACGTCTCCAGCGGGATCTTCGTCTGGGCCCTGGCACAGGGCGGGATGCAGAGCAGACAGAGCATCATCCACGGCACGGCGCCGGGCCCCATCCTCCGGGCACCGGCCATCAGCAGGGGCTCCGGCCGGCGGCGTGCGGGGGCTCCCCGCCGTTCCTGCTGCCCTGGCGGGGCTGTCCCGTGGTCCTGGCCATGGTGCCGGGCTGGGAGCCCAGTCCGTGCGGGGCCGAGCCCCGGGGGCTCCTCGGCCGCCTCTGCCCCGGCACCGCCGCTGCGGCCGCCGGGCGCCGTCGGGGGTGTCCGGCCCAGGGCACGGAACAGGGAGCGGCTCCGAGTCCGGCCCAGGGCACGGGACAGGGAGCGGAGCGGCTCCGAGCCCGGCCCGGGGCACGGAACAGGGAGCGGAGCGGCTCCGAGCCCGGCCCGGGGCACCGAACACCGGAGCGGCTCCGAGTCCCTGCCCGGGGCACCGAACACCGGAGCGGCTCCGAGTCCCTGCCCGGGGCACCGAACACCGGAGCGGCTCCGAGTCCCTGCCCGGGGCACCGAACACCGGAGCGGCTCCGAGTCCCTGCCCGGGGCACCGAACACCGGAGCGGCTCCGAGTCCCTGCCCGGGGCACCGAACACCGGAGCGGCTCCGAGTCCCTGCCCGGGGCACCGAACACCGGAGCGGCTCCGAGTCCCTGCCCGGGGCACCGAACACCGGAGCGGCTCCGAGTCCCTGCCCGGGGCACCGAACACCGGAGCGGCTCCGAGTCCCTGCCCGGGGCACCGAACACCGGAGCGGCTCCGAGTCCCTGCCCGGGGCACCGAACACCGGAGCGGCTCCGAGTCCCTGCCCGGGGCACCGAACACCGGAGCGGCTCCGAGTCCCTGCCCGGGGCACCGAACACCGGAGCGGCTCCGAGTCCCTGCCCGGGGCACCGAACACCGGAGCGGCTCCGAGTCCCTGCCCGGGGCACCGAACACCGGAGCGGCTCCGAGTCCCTGCCCGGGGCACCGAACACCGGAGCGGCTCCGAGTCCCTGCCCGGGGCACCGAACACCGGAGCGGCTCCGAGTCCCTGCCCGGGGCACCGAACACCGGAGCGGCTCCGAGCCCCGCGCCAGGAGGGAGCTCCGCGCTGGGAGCTGCAGCGGCTCCGTAATCCCCTGCCAGCCCTTAACTCCCTCGCCAAGCAGCAGCAGCAGCCACAGATTCAGGGAAGTGGGGTGGGATGAAATCACCCGGGATTACTCTGATTTCTGAAGACGGGTCTTGGCTTCTCCAGCCGGAGGTCAGGCCGTGCCTGCTTTACGGGGGTCGTATCCACATCCCCCAAACCCTTCCCTGACCTTTGATCTCCTCCCAGCAGGGCCTCCCCGACCCGCAGGGTGCTGGCAGGTTGTCCCAGCTGTCCAAAGGCAGCCGGGGGCTGGCACCGGGGGCTGGGGCAGTGATGGAGCCCCGAAGGTACCAGCGGGTCCGTGCTGAGCTTTGCCCGGGGATGGTGAGGCTGGGCAGAGCCTCGGCAGCATCCAGGACAGCTCCAAGGCAATCTCCCTCCAAGCCAGGGGAGAGGAGGGCAGACGAGCAGCAAGAAACAAAAGCGACACGGAGGAAAGGGCTCTGCCAGCTTCAACTGATCGCCTCCTAATGGGAACGATTATTTATTAATAGCCAGACCTTGCAGTTTGGCCAACATTCACTTGAGATTGCCATCCCCTCGTGTGTGTCTGGAGAGCAATGAATCAAAGGAGCCCAATTGCTGAGCTTGATGAATGGCAGGAAGCAGCAAACTGCAGGCTGGGGTGAGGGACACACTGTGGAAACTCATTATCATAATGAGAAGTATGAATTATAAATAACTACAGATATGGCAGCAGAAAGAGCATAAATTACTACAGCAACCTGTTGAATAGCTTGACTCTATGGCTATGAATTAACCCATTTATTACCATACCTTCCAGTCATGGTTTGCACATTTTCAAATGGCTTGTTTAATGTAAAATGCAAAGCCACACTAGATCCTTAGGTTTCTCTAAGGACATGGAGGGCGAAACTGGCTGTCGAAGCACTGAAATAAAATTAAAGCCCATAGTATAGATGGCAACTGTAAAGAAAATTAAATGTATCCCAGCCAAAACCAGTGCAGATGGACTTCAAATGGGATAATAGAAGTGACAGAGGAAATACTGAAAAGGGAATAAAACCAGGAAACATTGAATAGAGGTTAAGTTGTATGATGAAGAGGCTGAAAGCCTGTGGTAAGGAATTAAGTGACTCCAGGAATAACTCACCTCAGGATAGGAGGGTTTTGTCATTTATTACAATATTTAGTCTAGACTGATTGTCTTATTGAAAGTTACAATCTTCTTCAAGCAGAAGCTGTGGGCCTGGAGGGCATAAATTTCTCTTATGTTTTTAAGCCTGTGCAAAGGGTTACATGGGTAAGTTGAAATCTGTCCGACCTTGAAATCTACCAAAAACATCAATTTCTACACAACAAACACTCAAGAGACAGTGCCTTCAGCATATCACATGGCTGCACAGCAGCTGCCTGAGCAGCTTTGGAAGGCAACAGGCAGAACAGATCGGGACCTGTGTAATTCACCTCTCTCAAATGGCCAAAATGTGCTGCCTCCTCCTGCCCTTGCAGCTGGAAAATAGGAGAAAATGTTCTTAGAGGAGCTAGGAAGACTGACAATGAAGGCTTCATTTGTCTGTGCTCACCAGGATTAAAAGTGAGGGGTGGCATCCAGGGTGACAGGCTTCCCCGTCTGGATACTTGAGGGAAGAGAGGATAAAAATTCACATTCTGAAAAAAAAAAAAAATCCAAAATGAGATCTGAAGGCAGGAACATCAACATTTTAGATAAATTTTTCTCTCCACTTTGCAAGGAGCCATATGAATTGTTATTGTGAGTGATTTTTGCAGGATCTCTTCAGTAACCCTGCATGTTGTTTGCAGCTGGGACCCAGGTTAGTCCAGATGGGTTCTGGCAAGAGCCCTTGTCTGGGTGTGTTTGGTAACCCCTGAAACATTGATAGAGAAGGCAATGAGACAGCTGAACTGGGAGATCCAAATCCCTTTATTTGGATTTATCTCATTTACTGGATATATCTCACTTAACCCCTTAATGATCTAAAATTGCAAGGAAGTAAGATTGGAAGATTAAATGAAAATAGCACTGAAAACTGAAAACCCCAGGTGCCTGGAGGGGCCTTAATGGGATTAGTGTGCATCCAGTTGCTTCTGCAGAGCTCAGCCTCCACAGTGTGTGAGCACAGTTGGAGCAAGGGCAGGGAACAGCAGGGGCTGACTGGGGAAAAAGGAAATGAAACCTGTGAGAAAGAATGAAAACAAATACATAACAAGGAGTGAGAACTTAAGGCTGCAAGAGATATAAGGTGAGCAAGTGCACAGCAATTTAGAGCTGCATTTGCAAAACCATGAGGCAATAAAAAAAATACCAGTGTGATTTCATGCTGTAAAACACAGGCGGGGGGAGATTTACCTGCTGTATTTATTTCTGGTTTGACTAAAACCAGAGTTTGGATTATCATGTTATGGGAAGATACTGGCAAATGTTATGACCAGGAAAAGAACAAATATCATCAAAAGACTGGTTAAGAAGTGCAGTCTCACAGTGGGATACATATGAGGAGGATGTATGTAAAACAAGTAATGATGAGAATAAACTATGTGGCCTTGTTCCCAGCAGATGCATTTATCTGAGATTGGAACCTTGTGCCTCTCATGATCTCTTGGCAGGGCAACTCAAATGAGTAACTGGGCACAAAATCTCCTTTCTACCCTTGTGAAATACTCTGCTTATGACACTGTGTTTGAGCTGTTGGGGAGACATGAGGATGGTGTCTGTGCCTTGTGTGAGCAGGTGTGACCATTCCTGGGGTGCTGTGGAGAGCAGGCAGGCAGTGTTTTGCCAATACTACAGAACCCTACTACTACTAATACTAAAAATAATAGTACTAATATCAATACCTAATACTACTGCCAGTCCCAGCAGCTGCCAGGGGAGGGAATCCATGCCAGAGGCAGTGATGGAGAAGTACTTTTAGTCATGGTTTTACTGACTGGTCATGCAGATTTCTTCTGATCAAGTTTCAGTGCTGTGGAGAGACAGCACTCTGTGCAAGCTGAGCTTGCAGGGGTGTGGGTGTGATGGGAATGGGAAGGAGCTGCTCCTGCACCAGTGCTGCTGCTGTGGCTGGACCAGGGGAGGTGTCCCCAGCTGAGTGCTGCCCTCCCAGCCCATTGGGTGCCATCAGGACCTGTGCAATCCCAGCTGAGCTCTGGGAAGCTGCAATGGAACAGGAGATGCTGTCTGCTCCAGGACTCTGTTGGCTGCCTGGCAAGTTTGGGATGGTGAGACCTGAGAGATCTTCAGCACTGCATGGTGCTGGGTGAGCAGAGCCTCTGTGAGTGCCCCCTCCTCACCACAGCCCTGGTGGAAAAACATCTCCCTCACTTCCAGTGATGCCTTGGGGTTTAGCTTTGATATTTTTCAGAATCTCTGCTGCTTAGTGTGTAACTCTGAAACTTCATATTAGATGTTGGTAAGTTCTCTTCACACAGTGGTGGGACAAAACAATTCCTTTCTAGCTAGAGAATCAAGGACAACTGGTACCCAAAAAGCAGAAACAATGGCAAGGGAAAGGGGGAAAGCCAGGAGCTGAAACTTCATAGCCTGGGGCTGTGGTTGGATAATTGACCCCAATATGTAGATGAACCAAAACTCATAAAAGTGTAAAACCTCATGACCAGGTTCCATCTTGGATTTGGTTTGGGTGTGGCACCAGCTGGGCTGTTGCATTGCCCAAGGTGGATCCTTTCAATAAATACCTATTTTATTCCTTTTGCTCTGTCTAGTCTCTGTTCCAGGTCAGCTTTTCCAGGCAACACCAAGTTTGTTTTGGGTTAAATGAGAGACTTTGAACACCATCTGGGTGCAGGGGAAATGCTTCACACAGTCTGCAGCTGTGCATGGAAGGGTTCTCCTGCCCCTGGAGACCAGGCTAATGGGTGCCAGGGGTCACCAGGAGACCCTGATAAGAGGGGGCACACAAAAGGAGGCACACAGAAGTCTGTTCACCATGGGAATGCACTGATCCCTGCATGCCTGACACCTCACTGAGTCTGTGGAGCAGTGCAGAGTCACCCCTGGTGTGACACAGGGCTATGGGGTACCCTGCCTGGCATGGAGACAGGCACTGCACCCCTGCCTTCCCTTCAGGTGCCCTCAGGGACAGTGCAGAGTGGGGGAATGTCTGGCCTGCAGACATCAGCAAGGTGACTTGGAGCACACATGTCCTCCCAGAGCCCACACCACACCCAGGAGCTCTGAACATTTGTGCCTGCACACCCATCCATCTGCAAGCCACATGCTCTCCCTGCAGTTTATAGAAGCAGCCACATAGGTGTCATATTAATTAATGCCTTCAGCTGGTTGCTTTGCCTTTTTTCCTTTTTAGTTTTTTTTCCACAGCCCCGCTCTAATTTTAGACTTGTTTAAATATTCCAAGATGAAATAAGCATTTTTTAAAAAATTTGTTTTTGCTAGCAGCATTTTAAACCCTCATCAGACACAGTGTTCTGAGCAGCAGGAAATTCGGGTCACATAGGGAGACACCAAGGGACAGCAGAATGCACAGGAAACAAAGAGCACTGGAGCATCTTCCCACCACCTCTGAAGCCATGGCAAGAAAAAGAATGAATTAAAAAAAAAAAAAAAGAAAAAGGAAAAGGAAAAGGAAAAGTAATTGAAAGCAGATGCTCTGTTTGGGGAGAACTGTGAGCAGAATACAGTTTTCCTATGTGCTGCCACAAAAGCACTCAGAGTGAAAGCCAACTTTATCCTTCCCTCTCCAGTCTCAAAGGGTTAAACTTAATCTTTTACATGCCAAGTCCACCTGAAGGAACTTGATTAAGAGAAAGGGAAATCCCATTTTAAAAGAGATTAAAGCTTTTTGTGATAAACTAGCTGTACTAGAACAGCTTTCTTGGGGAGGAGGCTTTGCTTTGTGGGGAGCCCCAGGAATTTTGGGGGACTGAATAAATGATGGCAGTCATTCTACCAATCTGTGCTACAAAGACACTTGACTCAGTGCACATCTAGCAGCATCATCTATGCTGCCAATCCTTTGTATTAAATGCATGATGCAATGACCGTGTTCAGGGAACACGCTGCAGATCCCTCCTCCTCTCTGCTCAGTGTGTTACTGAGCTTTCAGGATTTTGCAAGGTTATCAGGACAGAGGTATTTGGGCCAAATTAAAGTTGTTCCAGCCTGGCAGGGCTACAGAAAAGGAGGGTGCCTCGTCCATCTGTTCCACTCTCAGGATCAGCAGGTGTGGAAGGCACAGAATGAGTTGCTTGCCTGTATGATCTGATGTTCCTGGTTCACCTACTTGCTGAAATCCTGATAAGGATTTGTTGGGTTATGGCTGTAGGGTGTTTTGGAAATACAATAATTCTCTGAGCTCTTGAAGGGGGAGACAGCAGAGCCTCCAGTGCCAGGGACCCTCTTCTGGCTTGGCAAGTGAACACAGGAACAAAGCAGCAAAGCCCTCTGCTTCCCTGCCCTGCCCTGATGTATTGGGATCACACAGGGAGTTCTTCTCTGCTCCCTGGCAATAGGGGAGGATCAGGGAGGCTGTGGAGCTGGGCTGCAGCACTCTGCAGCCCTCTCTGCAGTGATGCAGGCGTGGAACATCTGCCTGTCAGCAAAGATGGCATCAGCACAGCTGAGCTGTGGGCCAGGGGCTCTCCATCTGTGGGCACGTACAGCTCTCATGCTTCATCCTTGGGGAAGCTGCAGAATGCTGCCACGGCACAAATAAAGGGCAATGTCTGGGCAGAAAGATTTTTTAATTTTTTTTCATCTTTCAGAGGTTGCAAATCTTTGAATCTTTCCTGCTATTTTTTTTTGTTGCTGATACTGAGTGTTTAGGCAAGACTTGTTGTAGAAATATGTATCAGAATTTCTGGAATAATCAGAACTCAATTAAAAAAAAAATCTTAAAAGTCTTATTATTTTTTCCCCTTCCTTTTGATTTCACAGAAGGCAGCAGCTTTGCCAAAATTCTAGGCCACAAATTATAACATTTCATACTTTTCTCCTTTGAAAGGGAGACTACTTTTTTTCCCCTCACAAAAATCAGAGGCGATCAGTTTCAGTGTGATTAAAGATAAAAGCTGGGCTTTGGATACATTTTACCACACATTGATGTAGGTGTAGATAAAACCAGTCCATTCTTTCATGAATATTAATGAAAACATGTTTTGTCATTTTAGGCAACCATCAATTGTTATTAAAAATACCCTGACAGTTCTGAAGAAGAGAAGGAGGTGGGGGAAGGCTCTGCAGAAGACTTTGCACATCCAATTAACACAGTTTTGTGTTCTGCTGTGAAATTACCCTGCACTGAGTGTGAAAGGTGCTTCCCTGACCTCCAGCTGCTCAGTGGGCTGGCAGGGAATGGTGTTCACCCATCCAAGCATGGCACTGCTCCTTTTAAACTCTTTTAACCTCTGGTTACAATTCAAGTCACTTCCCTTCACCCTAAATTGCCTCTGAGTTCCTAATTAGCTCAGTCACCTGCCAGCTCCCATAGCACACACTCAATTCTTCCTCCCTTCCACGTCTGACAGCATCCAGTGCCTTTCAAACACATTTCCCCTCCACCCCAGGGCCTCCTGTGCCGTGAGCCTGCCCTGAAAGGATGAAGATACAAATCACATTGTGCCCAGAAGGATCATTAAATGCCTTCTTTGATTTCCTTCAAGGAGCACAGATGAGCTGAGGAAGCAAACCAGTTCACTTCTATCCAGTGTTATTTTTTTTGTTGATGTTTATGAAGCCTCCTAGGTGTGGGGTGATGGAGCTGGTCCCCCACTGTGGTGGGTGAGGTCTCTCCAGTGGTTCCAAGGATTTAGCCTGGCCTGGGCACATGTTATGAGAGAAAATAACCTCTCCCTTACTGCTGGAACATGTAGCAGTGTGTAAAGTATATGTCTGAAAAAATCAGTTTCCAGCAGCCTGGCTCCTTCCACTTCCCCCTGCTGTTGTCAGCATCTGGACAGCACATGGGACAGGCAGGAGAGAGACAGGGAGAGCTCAGCAAACCACTGGGTCAGGGACAGAGCAGTCTGCAGCACTCTGGAGATAAAACCAAGAACTGTGTCCACTATCCGTGACAAAAAGTGGAACGTAGGATTGCAAAATAATATTTTATATGTAAAAAATTTAAATAGAAAATTTTAATAGAGTAAATATTTCTGAATTTTGTGTTGTAAGAAAGGAAATTTCTGTTCCAGCTTGTGATGTCTGTCTCAAATCATCTTTCATTTGCCAAAGCTGCACTCTAGCTCCTGCCTTCTCCTCAGTGCAGTGTTGAGGCTGAAGTTTACATCTTTCTGAGCCAGAGGCTCCTGAAGTTTCAGACAGAAGCCAAACAGTTGTGCCCTGGGGGATTCCTTCACAGGAAATCTGATGTGCATAAAGTAGGCAGAGCAGCACTGAAATCTCATTAGTGATGGTTGCTTGCTGCAGCTCTGACCTTGGCTTAATTCGTTCAAGTGATGCTGGAGTTAATTGGCATTCTCAATTTGGAGTGATTCCCTTTTACAGGGGCAGCTTAAGCCTAGATCTACGCTGCTGGCCAGGCCTGTAACTCCCCTAGACAGGACAAGCACTGTTCTTGTGCTCAGATGTGTGGTGTCACACTCTGACAACCACTGAGCTTCTTCATGGCAGCCCCTGAGTGTCCCCCTCCCACATGGAGCCCAGGGCTGGAGGGAAACCATGACCAAACACAGCAGCTGGGTTTTCCAGCAGATGTTGTCACACAGCCTTAAGGCTCTGCTTGCTCTGTCACCAGGCCCAGGGACAGCCACCCCTCCCAGGACACTCCACCTGCTCTCCTGCTCCAGCAGATGCTCAGCCTGTGCCTCCCCCTTGCCAGCTCTGGCTCCTTTGGGACTGGCTGTGGCTCTCTGTGGTTGTCAGGGAAGCACACAGGGCCAGAGACACAGCACTCCTCATCCTCCTCATCCTCCTGTGCCCAGGATTCCACAAGTCCTTTCCTAGGCCACCTTCAAACTGTGCTGTGCTATTGTCACAGCCCTCAGTCACTGGTCAGCTTTGTCCCAGCCTTGAAGTGCCATAATTTTCTATTTGCCTTCCAGAGGTTTTTCCAGGCTCTGCTGGTATTTTTTTCCTAATATCTGTCTTCACATCCACCACCAGCTGTTTTTTTCTCATCTACCTAGGCAGAAACAGCAACTGGAAAGGTTATTCACTTCCAAAGCCTTCCCTCCAAGGATGGTCTGCAGCAGCAAAGGGCAGGCTGGTGTTCTTTCCCATCTCACAATCCTCTTTTGAGGGTGATCAGGAAAGAAAGGAACTCACTGCTTTCACAGTCCCCCCAAAATACTGGGGGGAGTCCAGCAGACTTCCAAATTCCACAGCAGGCTGATCATACTCAGGCTAAAAGATTAAAGAAGAAATAACACATCTAGTATGGAATAAGATGGAAGCAGAGAAGGTTGATGTGACTAGAACTCCTTAGAATCGATTGCTTGGGAGGGCTGGGAAATCTGACAGGTTAAAATAGCCATGGAGCCCTTTTCCTGCTTTTTGGCAGGGAAGATACTGATTAGCAGGATTCAGTACACTGCTGAACATGTTAACCAAGGAGAAAATTGATATTAGCTCCAGAAAATAGCCAGTTGTGCCTGTGGCAGCTCAGGGCCATGAAGGTGTGGAAACAAATGCAGAGAGTGCAGAGTGAGCTCAGCCTCTGGCAGGGGTTTTGTGGAGATCAGGTGAGCAGATCCTGTGCCCAGCAGTCAGGAGGATGTTTTATCACCCACAGTGGGACGTTTTCAGCGTTGCTGAGCAGTGCTGTTCCCTGGCACACGAGGAGTGGGGTGGCCAAGGGCAGACCTCAATAGCCCACCCTACTCTGGCAAAGTCACGTTTGTGGGGAAGGAGCTGGCATGGGAGGTTTTGCCTTCTTCTCTCCCAGTGAAAATGGACTTTTTGTAATTCTGGTCTTTTCTGAAATGACAGTAGCAATTGCCCACCTCTGGACAGGCCATCAAAACCCCTTTAAGACTGCCATTAAGCTGCTGCAGTCATCAGGCAAGAGGAAAACATTTCTAAGGAAGAAGCACAACAACAGCTTTGACAGCAGCACGTCACAAATCACATCAGAGACTCTGAGCAGAGAGTGAGGGACGAGCAGAGCTAATGGGACAGGAAGGATAATGGGAATCTTGCACCAACTGGCCTCCTTAGTGTCATCTTTGTCACACAGCTGGAGAGAGCAAGTTTATTATTATTTGGGAGCAAAAGTAATTTATTTTTTGATCAATACAGGAGCTGTATATGAAAATACCCTCGCTGTTGTGGTCACTCCTGCTGGCTTTGTCCATTTTCCTGGCCTGCAGCAGGCTCAGGGCACACCAGGCTGCCACGTGCCAGCCACTGGGATGCTGCAGAGCAAGGCAGAGGGGAAGGGATTCCTGCTGGGTGACACAGCACCTGCAAAGGGAAAGGAATATAATATCAGAAATCCCACATTTGTCAGGACTAATTTTTGGTCGCTAGGCTCTGCTGTTGCCTCTGTCTGCTCCTTGCTTTTTCCAGTTTTCGCTGCTTACACAACATGCTGATCTCTTACCAAGTGCTGCACCTGGGAAACAGAGCAGCTTGGGCTGGACTCAGGGATTTCTCAGTTGGCTGCAAACAAAAATGAAGCGTTGGGAAGGGAGTGAAGCCCCAGTGAAGTGTGACTTAGCATCAGTCTCTGCCTCTTCACTTCTTCTGTGACCTCTATACATCCACTACATCCACTATGGGACTGCTCTTCATGTCCATTTTAAGTGAGATATTTCCTTCTCCCTCCTTTAGAAGGGTAACATGTATAAAAATCACTTTTAGACACTTCTATGTAGTTATTTATGTAAATGCACTTGTACAGCAATGTTGAAGACTTTAAAAATTGATGTAAGAAATAGAAATCCTTTAAAATCACCTAAGAGTTCTCCTCCACAGATGTTTCAGGGGATTATGAAATCATCACTTCCAGAAAAGGAGCAGAGCACTTTAGGTTAAGTACCTGAAGAGTGTCTGTGCCCCTCTCTTCTGTCTCTGAACCTGCTCATGTTCCCCTCCCCACCTTTTGTCTGTCCAGGCCTGCCCTCCCAGCACAGTGTAATTAAGCAGCTTGTTATGGTGTGATGAGAAGAGTCCCACTCCTATGCTCCTGTCACCTCCTAAGCTGATATTTTATCTCTGAGATCTTCCCATTTCATCACCTGGTTTCTTCAAGGTGTGCACAGCAGAGACACGAGGGCTTGTTGTCTTCATCTCTGGGCATGTGGCTGCTCACTGCACTGGACACTGGTGAGCCTTTGTCTGCTGGATTTAGCAGCTCCCTGTAGTGAGGGATTAGCTCAGTGTCCTGAAATGCAATGCTCTCTAAATTTCTGCTTTTAGCCAAGGAAGTGAAAGTTTTCCTGAACAAAAATATGTGTTGTTTGTGCTCTTCTATCTCCTTGCTTCCTCTTCACTTCTGCCCATAAAGATGAGCTGAAAATTTCCAGTTTTCACATCTCTTTAGAATTTCTCACTAATTTAAAAATCCTTATTGGATTTTCTTGAGTACACAGTCATCATTTCTTCATATCTCTCAGACAAAGGAGTTAACTGGAGACTCCTCCACTTTATGTTTCTACTCATTCCCTCCACCCTTCCCTCAGTGAAGCTCCTGTTTTATGATCCCTGGAGGGACTTTTCTCAAAGACAACGATGCTTTTATTTGTTACAGGATTCATCATCCTCACTTGTGACACTGCTGAGACATTCCTAAGTTGTGGCACACTTTTGTTGAGAGGTGATGGACTTGAAAGGAGCCTGTGGTGATGGTCTGTGCTTGCTCATGGGGCAGACAGGGGTTACAACATCTCCCTGCTTTGGAGGAACTGGAGGTGCTGATTATAGGAATTGGGGCAAGGAGGAGGGCACAGATTGCTTGGAAGCACTAGGGGTGAAAAGAGGAGAAGGGAAAGAGGGTGAGACAGCAGAGACAAGTGGCTGATGCTGCTTGCAAACACTCCTCTCACAGAGATGGGAATTGCACCTCTGCTGCCAAACTCCCAGCATTAAGTAGGTGATTCCTGAACTTTGTTACGATCCTGCAACTTGACAGCTCCCCTAACTGAAGCTCTTGGCTGCAGCTCTGCATCCATGGCAGAAACCAGGAGAGGCAGGACTTCCCTGATAAGGATCCAAGGGGAGCACAAAGAAACCCTGCTGAGATGGGTGTGAAATGCACTTTCACTAAGTGGTAGGTCTGGAGCTACTGCTGCAGGCAGAAAGCAGGAGGCTGTTGGTGAGCCAGACTGCAAAGCAGCAGTAAAAATGAAGGAAAACAGAGCTTTTGTTCCCAGCCTGGGTAGCCCTGCTCTGGGAGGGCTGCCAAGAGCCTGCATGCTCCTTTCCTCTCTGCCTCTCAACCTCGTATTTACAGGCAAGTGCTGAAGAAAAACCCACAGGTGGGTAGGGTTCTGAAGTGACATCATCATAATAATCTCTCTCTCCCTTCTAGGATGTTTGAGAAGCAGATTTCAGGTCTTGGTGAAGAAATCCAGGACAGGTGGTTGTCCCTGCAGACAGAGGGTGTAACACAAACAGATGTGTGGCAGCAGCACTTGGGCAAGAAAAATTTTAATATTTATGTAGGGTCTAAGCATGGGATTAACATCCCTCTATGCACACAGTAGCAGCTGTAGGAATGCCATCATTTTCCAGAATTCCCTCATGGCATGGAAGCAGGATACTCTCTTGCTGATGGTAAGATGTCATCCTTTCTGTTTCTTTTCTCTTCTTTAGTCACCACATGCTGGAGAGTTTTTTCTTCTGCCTTTACAGGGCTCACCTTGCTTTTTGTGGGATTTGTGTCCAAATAGAGAAAAAACATATTTTAATTAATATATGTTCCAAATGGCTTAAAAGAGATTGTGTGAGGTTTTTTTATTACCTGTTTGATTGAAGCTGCTGCTCTGAAAAAATGTGCAGTGACTGCCTATTGTGTACACCAGATGTTCATTCTAAATCAATTTATTGGGTTTTTTATGTTGTTGCTCACCTATTGAAAGGAAGAAGCATGGAGATTACTTGCATCTTGAATTCTTTCCACAACAGCTACAAAGGAAAGGCATTCCTACGTTAAACACATTTTCTCCAAAATCTATTCTTTAAAGTGATGTAAAAATCTCCTTTCTCTCTCCACTTTACCCTTTCCAGTACTTATTTCCTGCTTTTTTCAGCAGTTTTATTCAGCTATACTTAAAGCAATGTGGTTCCTGCATTTCACATTCACTTCCATGCTGGGCAGATTTATATCTGAACACTGTTCTGGTTTGAGGGTTTCCATTAAATTAAAAAACCCAAGAAATCTGAAGGGCACATTGACGCCAGCCTCTGCTGCACTCTGAGGAAAGGCAGGGCTGACACAGGTGCCAGTGCAGGTTCAGCACAGGGTGCTGCTGGTGGGGAAGGTGTCTGCCCACGCTAACTTTATCCCAGACACTCTAATCCCCCACACTAAATGAGGTTTGTGCTGCCCTCGCCAAGATCTCGTCCTTCTGCCGGCTCTGCACTGAGATTAGGCTCGGGATCAGTGGGAGGGTACCTGCAAACACCCCTGGATCCCCAGAGTCAGCCAAGGCAGGGGATACAACAAAGTCACCTTTTGGTACTTGTGGCATTTTCCAAATCCTAATGTCAGGCAAGAGGCAGAGCCTTTGGATCCCAGTTTCCCCAGCACCCCAGCTGAGTTCAATGCAGAGCTGCAGCCCCTGCCTCTCTGCTCTCCCCACATCCCATCCCTCTGATCCAGTGCCTGGGCTCCCCTCTGAGCCCCACAACATCAAAACCAGCCTTGGCATGTTGTGTTAATCCTGCTGCAAGACATTTCACCGTGTAGCCATCTTAAAACAACAACAACAACAACAAAAGAAAAAGGAAAAAAACGAAGGGAAAAGGCAGAAAAGACTGGTGTGGGAAGAGCAGGGATGAGCAGCTAGGAGTGGGTGGCTGGGATGAGTTTCCCCTTCAGCAGCAGAACCAGCTCAAGGTATTTATGAAGCCACAACCTTTGTTTCCTCAGTGTCTTGCAGAACCCCATTTTCCCATTGCAGCTTGTATATGCCAAGCTCCCTGCTCCACTATTCCCAACTGAGCTGTGCACAGATTTACATCTAAAGGCCAGAACAGGCTTGTTAGAGATATTCACAGGAGTTTGGAAAAGGCAGACACTTGTAAGAGTCTCTTAAAAGTCCTCAGAATTAGCAGTAAAGTTTACTGTAGGCTGACTGAGGATTAAATTTTTAGTGCATTATTCATCTCCAGGAATTTTGTCTTTCTGTAGGTTTCATGGATACCTCTGGGTAAAGCTGCCTTGCCATAACATTTTTTTCATTAGAGCCTCCAATGCTTACTGAAAAATGTCTTTTAATTTTGCCTTTTCCTCAGCAAAGACTTCCAAGTTTGCTAAAATATTGAACTATGATTTTAATGTCCTAAAGGGACACTGGTATCTCCAACACCCACTGCTTTTATGACTGAAGTTCAAAGCTCAACATGTTTTAAATAGGCTGTCAGAGGAGGTGGAGCATCCTGCTTGTTCAGCTGCATCCTGCTCCTGGAAAATTTTATTTTGCTGCACCATTTTAATTATCCCCATTGCAGCTACAACAAGCAGGAACAGAGAGCTAATGAATAAAAATCAAATTAGGAGGTGGAATTTTCTGTGAGAAAATATTTGGATGCCTTCACTGAGTATTGTTGATTTCCATGATAGACACAGACAGAAATGATGCTTCAATGTTTCACTAACTTTTTACTCCTTGTGTTCTCACTCTAGTTTAATAGCTGCGGAATTTTTTAAGGAAGTGGACAGTGGTTAAGCAGAACTACACTGAAAACTAATATCAGCTCAAGGCTGAGAATGGATTAATGCATAAAGCACTGCTGCAACTGCTTCTGGAATTCTTGCTGGTCCCAAATGTACAAGTTATTTAATTCTCCTGGAAGAAAAGAAAAACAAAAAGCCACAACTCAAAATGAGCAGTGTCACAAGAAGTACATAAGCAATAAAAAAAATTACACATGCATACTGTGAAATCATCTAAAGTAAAGTTAATGTGATCCTTTTACACCTTCTGATTTTCTACTTGCTCTCTTTTTTCCATACTCAGATAAAGAAAAAACAAAACATGCTGACAGAAAGGCAATTCTAACTGCTGCAGTCTTCTTTTCTCAAAAGGCCTTGTTAGCCTAAGAGGAGCTCATAGTTCTAAGAGTGTCTTAAAAAAAAAAAAAAAGAAGAAAATAAAAAAAAAAGAGGAACCCAGATGTTCACAACGACCAAATTCAGAGGTGATCTACCAATCCCAAAACACCCTTTTTGGTATCATGCACAGACCTGGCTGCATAGAGATTCTCCCAGCTGATACAAAATTACTAAAAACCCACAATGCCAAAAGGCAGAGATGAAGTTTTCAGAATTCCATGAGAATCCTTCAGGTTTCTAGCACACTGGAAGCCTCCAACTGTGTTTCTGGATGCAGCCTTTTTCTGAGACAGGTACTTCAGCTTGCAGTAGAAAGGGACATGGCTGGTTCTACACTCCAGTATGACTCCAAGCTCAGTCTCCAATTCTCAAAATGCACCTGATAAAGCAGATCCTGTCCTCTGAGATGCAAACCTGGACAAGAAGTTAGGTTTCACTTCTCAAAAAATTTCTCTCACCACTTTTCCTCTTCTGCTGTCAGGCTTTTTCTGAGCTTGTTCTATCTTCTTACCACTGCTGTTCTTGGTAAGCAGGATAAACTTTAAAACAGCACCTCGGTTCTTCAGCAACAACTTTTCTTCACTCCACAAAAGACAAGTTTATGCCTTCTGAATAATCCCAGAAATCCCTTACAGTGCAATACAGTGAGAGAAATCAAATTCTGCCAGCATTACTTGGTGTAGATGTAACTAGAAGAGAAGGCAGTGAAAAGAAACCCTGAATTAGCTCAATCCTTGTCTTCTTTAAGATAAGCCTCAGCTTGTCAAGCATAATGCCAATACTACAGTTTTTGTAAGCACCAGGAGTTAACAGATGTTGTAAAAAATATCCTTTAATTTCTGTGAAATGCTCTGACAAGTAATAAATAAGAATGTTTTTAAAGCTTCTACTTGGCTTTTAGCAAATAAAATATTTCCCTCCTAACTAGAAAATCTATTACCAAGATAGCTTGAGATGCTTAAGGATTATTTTTACCCACCAATTACAGCAGTTCTACATGTCAAACGAGGTCTTAACTATGTGTCCCCATCATCTTTAAATTGCACTCTCAGATAATCCAACATCACAGACACCAATTATCCATTTATTTAGTTTCAAACTCTTTTGTGTAGATTGCAATTTCTTCCACACCAGTTCATTCTGAAATAATACCAATTAACTCAGTAGATTCCCATAAATTATAAAGGCTACATAAATTATGAAGGCTACAGGATTAGAATTTGCCATCTTTAAAGTCTGTTTTTCCTGGTATCTGCTCAACACATTCATTTGACTGAATCTGCAAGAATCATAAAGTAACAAGATGCAACCAGAGTGTGACTTGCTGCATACCAGTTACTTAGTGTAGGAAAACTCCAGGAGTTTCTTGGGGTTATTTGCTTATATGAATAAAGAAAGTAGCACTTGCTTTTTTTTCCTATGTATTTAGAGCATTTCCCATGAAATGGGAGCAAATTTCCCCTTACCCTTGCATGGGGCAGGAGCAACTGTTTGACTCATTACAATTCTAATTTAGAAACCTGCAGCCAAACTGACACTGAAGAACTTTCACAGATGAGGCTATGGAGTTGTGCCTACATCCATGCCCACAGTAAAGAAGACTGAGTAATCATTCAGGGATTACAGTTTGGGTTCTCTGCACCCACAGAAGAAATGCCTCCTCAGCAACAACTGTGTATTCCTAAACTGTAGCAAACTGGCACTTCAGCAGCAGATGCTAATAAAAATAGACATAAAAATTCTTTCAATCATTTATTCTAGTTGATTTAAAACCTCATGTGTCTTCTGCCAAGTGTAAAAACATTTTAGAGTCATACAAACTAAATATATGGCCCATGGTGCAATAAAATGAAATCAGCACATAGTAGGGATTATCCATTTTTATTTTTTTTTAGAAATGGATAAATGAAATCACTGTGCTCCAGGAACACGCTTTAAAAAAAAAAAAAAAAAAATCACACCAGGTAGCTTTCCCCTTAACAAATTTTCACATTGCTTACAGTTATGCAGATTGGACCTGGAATAATAGAAACACATGAATCCAGTGTCACCCCAGAGCTCTGTGACAACAAGGACATCCACAATCCCCGCCCCCCCCAATTCCTCGAACACCTGCAGAATCCCATTTCTACATCTAGCTAAAAATATTCTTGTCAAAATAGAAAAAGATTTTTCCTACAAAAAATTCTGGGGGGAAGTCCTGACACCACTTCTGAACTGCTTTGCAGACAAGTAAGGACGACGATGAGTCTTCCCGAAGCCTCCCGCTCAATATTCCAGCGGGATTTTCACGCTCCTAAGAACAGTCCAACATTGCCACCATGCGGTCAGGGACGGGCGAGATCCCCGGGACAGCTGCGCAGGGAAAACCAGGGACAAATACCTCGGCCATGAGTAACCACGCTGCAAGTAAAAAAGGAAACTGGATCCTGAGAACTGAGTCCTTCTGCCGGGAAACCAACTCTAAGTATGGACCAGGGTAAGGAAAATAATTTAAGATATTTTGTGGTTAATCCTTCAGCGTCGTGACGCTCCCCTCGCTAAAGGCACAATCCGTTTCTGCTCACTTTTTCTCTCAGTACAGCATGTATTTGCCAACAAGGAAAATCTAAGTGTATGCAAAATGCCTAAGACCACTCATTTCTTCAAATATAATCATACTTGAAAATTTCAAAATCTTCTTCCTGGAGTTCAGGAAGCCATGGAAATTGATTTAAAAGAGGATCTTTCACAGAGACTTTTTCATTGCTGCCTTCCTCACACTGAAGAGATATGCTTCATAAATAATGTTTAAGAAGTTGTCATCATTCTGAAAAACAAAACAGGTAATTGTTAGCAGGATAACTGGAGTAAAGAGATTAGAAGGTTATTCCATTTTATGGACCAGATACTTTAGCCTTACTCTTTTTTAAAAAAGAGAACAATGGCAAAGCCCTTTCCTTCACCAAGATCTGTTTGATTTCCCATGACTGCACCTCAGTAAGGAGCAATGAGTACAGAGAAAGAAGATTTTCTAAACTCACAGTGCATTTAAATTGAGTCCAGTATTGTTGCATAATAACTCAGTGACAATACTGAAGTTTCAACCCTGCAATTTCTCTTCTTTGCCCTCATTTAACTGGAGACTTCCTTAGGTTGTATCCTCTGTCAGGTCAGTGATAATTCCAAGCATTTCTAAAAGAATAATTATACATTTTAGATTGTGATCCTACACTAAAATCCTACCTGGGAAAATCCTTGCATTCTGTTTAGCTCTTTTAGCCTTAATGCTCCTAAGGGATGCTGCTCCTTTTGCTCTGATGTTTAACTTTTTCCTTCTGGAGAACATTTTGCAAGAATGAGTCAACCCACATTAAGAAAGAATGTTATAAGTAGCTCACATAAACATATGAGGATAATTACAATCAAGATAATATTTAAGGTAAAATTAGGAGCATCCAAGATCGTAGTTTTATATAATGGAAAATGACAGCTAACAAATTGGCAGTGAACAATTTTCAGGTAACTCAGTTAATCCTAACTACCACCAAGAATAGCATGCTTAAATGTATATTTTTCAAGTACAAAGTTACAGAGGGTAAACCCCAATCTTTCTTGATTAGTTTCCTCTTTAACTTCATGTATGGTTTTAATAGTATCCAGACACTCAAAGTATGTAAAGACAAGATAATGTGATATTTTTTTTAATCCCAAAATAAAAATACAGGAAAAAATGGAAAAGCCTTCCAGCTTGTTAAAGATACTATTTCTTTCCTGAAATTATAACTTAAATAACATTTTAAGTAACTTACAATAATGACTTTTAATTTTATTCCAAAGCCTTACAGGCACATAGTTTTGACCTACAAACTGGACATGTTTCTCTGCTCCTTGTGTTATGCAGCCAGGTCTTTAGTTATGTAATCTCTCCTCAACTTCTACTCTTCAGATATAACTCACAGAGCAAGTTAAGGAAAAAAAAAATCATAATTATACAACATGCCAGAGCAGTAAGCAATCATCTCATATGTAACATTGTTAATGCTTTGACACAATTAAGCCTGAAAAACTGCAGCAAAAGGAATTTTTTTCCATGTAATTCTCTAGTTCAAATGCTAAACTGAATTAATATATATTCATGTTATCTAGCCCATATTTTAAAGTGGCTCACACTCATCCTGCAATTTTAATCTCCCATCTGAATTCCTCTTACTGCTTACACACATCTCAGAAATATTTGGCAGCCAGGATAATCACCCATTATTTATCCTTAGCTAAAAATATAATAGATGTCTCTCTGGCTCATAGGCTGACCTTGCAAAGCGTTCAGTCATCTTTGTTCTTTTCCACCAAATTTATTACCTTTCCTGAACCCCAAATCACATGCATTAATCAAAATGCAGTTGAGCCAGCAGCGTGCAAGGAGACCCTTGCACAAGTAGCCCAACTTCCAATATGAAATTAATTATTCATTTTACCTTTAGACAGATAAAACAATCACAGGGTGCTCGTATCGAAACGGGCAGCAGGATTTTAAGCGGAGGGGGAGAGCTCTCGGCACTGTACCTGGATGAGGTGCAGAAGCGTTTCCTGCAGCTGCAGTTTGGAGATGGAGGGGCTGCTGGCCACGGCTGGCTCTGGGGCAGGCAGGGGCAGGAGCAGGCTGGCCGAGCTGGCAGCGGCCTCGGCGTTGGCTGCTGCCAAGCGCCCGCTCTCTGCGCCTTTGGGGACAGCGGCCGTGGGCTGGGCGAACACCATGGGCGACATCAGCAGCGTGGGGGTCACGGTGGCAGGAATGCGCTGGGGGGAGATGACCTGTCCAGATAAAAACACAGCCATCAGTGGGAGCTGTCTGCTTCATTCTGCGGGGATGGGCAAGGTGAGAACTGCAGAGAGATTGGCACAGGCTGCAGGAGATCAATACTGTGAGATACAAC
>VZTT01013724.1:0-10722 GCA_013400855.1 Buphagus erythrorhynchus | reverse complement strand
GAACAATCCTAATTCTCCCAGCCATGAATTAGGAAAACACCCAACTGGGAGAAGTCCTGGGCCATGGGGTAATAGTGATGGAGCCTTGCTCAGTCCAGTTAGTCCACGGAGGTGTTCCCTGCTGCTGGCTAATGTAAAGCAGGCCCAGCGAAGCCACAGAAAGGGGACAGGACCTTCCCCACCCACCCCCTGAGCCATGCATGCACCAAGTTTAGAATGCAGGTTACCTTTCCTCCAATCATGATGGTCCTGGGAACAAAGGATTTGGATGGATTACATCTGATGCCTGAAAGAGAAGGGATCTCTCTTCAAAACTTTTTCAAATTTGAAGGCTCAAATTTGATCTTAAAAAATAAAATTAAAAGTCTTCAGAACTGAAGATAAACTGGGCAGAGTTTAGTGCCTGGATTAGAGGCAGGCTGGGAGCTCAGCCCATGTCACAAGGACTCATCAACCTTGCAGGACCCCAAAGCCCAACCAGATATCTGCTGGAGCTGTGGTGGACAAAAAATGGCCACAGAATCCTTGGGGATTCAGATCCTTAGAGAACTACTCAAGCCAGAACAATGCAGAGGTCCAGTGACTTGTCCCCCTTTGGGAATGGACAGGGGTCCCAAGTATACAATGGGAAATGGGGTCTTAACTTGCACCAGGTCAGTCTTGACACCTGCAGAACAGGTGTGGAGGTTACCTAGGCTGAAGATTTGGGCTGTGAGCTTTCCCCCAGAGCTCTGTATGACCCTTCAGGCACTCTGTCTTCCCTCCTGGAGAAAAGCCCTGGCAGTGAGAGGCTGGGTGACTTACGGTTGTAGAGGGTGATGGCGTGCAGGCAGTTCAGCAGTTGCCGCTTGTACTCATGGATTCGCTTCACCTGGACATCAAACATGGACATAGGGTTGATCTTCACCTTGTACTGCTCCTCCAAGTAGGCTGCAAACTTCAGCTTGTTCTCCTGGCAGAAAAATATAAGGAACAGGCTTGAGTTCCCAGGGATTGCATCAGAAGTGAGCGTTTGCTGCCGGGATATTCCTGGCAGCATGGTGCTTTTAGCCTCCTTCCCCCAGGCCACCTCCAGTGCATGTTACCTGCTTGACTTTTGCGACATCCCTGATGAAAGTCTCATTATCAATGAACTCCAGTAGCTTCTTCAGCTGGCTCAGATCTGTGATAAAGCCTTCTCCAATTTTCTAAAACAACAAACCACGAATGTCATGAGACATTTCACCCAGTCCACAACTGCCCTTCCCAGAAGAGGTGCCACGGCCCTGTTGGGAACTGAAAGGAGTGTGACCAGGAAAAGAGGCATGGTTTCTTATCATGAGGTTACTTCCCTTCTCCGTCATAAAGAAGCCCAATGGAAACAGGACACTTGCAAAGATTTGGACAAGCCCCCCTCTCTCAAGAAGTTTTAGCAGGAAGAGGGAGGATGTATGCACATGTGCCATGGCCTCCTGGCAGCTGGAGAAACCGATGGCAAGGACATGAAGATACATTTAATTGCAGGATGATATTCGGCCATGGCATGGTGTAGTGTGATGTAAAATCCTGTCCTAAAGGACGTGGGAAGCACAAGGGACAGAACTGGGGCTGGGCCTCCATGGGAGGAACTCCTTTGTGCCTGTAAAGCTGAACGCTTGTCCAGACACTGGTTGTGCCTGTGTGCAGTCCCCACGAAGGCATGGACTAGATCCAGGTTTCTGCAGCTTTTTTTGGCCAACTCTTCACCATCAACTTTAGAGCCTAACCAATCTCACACCTACACGTACCACAGCATGATCCTCCCAGGCTGTCCCCACAGAGCTGCGACGTGTCACCCTTGAGGCTGATCAGACCACAAGAGGTAACCAAAGGGATCATGCTCAACCCCTCACTTCCCATGCTCACCACTCACCTCAGCAATAATGTCAGCCAGTCCTGGGTTGCACAGCAGGAGCCAGCGCCTTGGCGTGATCCCATTGGTCTTGTTCTGAAACTTTTCTGGCTCCAGCTCATAGAAATCCTTGAACCTGGAACACCAGGGAGCTCTGAGCCACCCACCACCACCCAGAGCTACAGCTGGGCCCCTGCAGTGTGTGCTCCGACTCAGGGCAGGCTTTGTCAATCTCCCTGTAACAGCTGTGAATTCTCTGCTGCCTCTCACCCCTTTCCTCAGCTGTACTTCTGAGAGTTTCACTAGCTCCAAAGGGAGTCTCTCCAGCAAGGCAACCAAAGCAGACCAGCTGCCCCAGCTAACCATTCCCAGCTGGCAGGCAAAGCCCATGAGCAGAGAGGGTGCAGGCCTGGGCGTGTCCCAACTCACACTGAGTTCTTCACGATGTCGGAGTGGATGCGGGCCACACCGTTGACTGCATGGGAGCCGATGACGCAGAGATGAGCCATGTTGATCCGCTTGCAGTCTCCCTCCTCGATCACTGACATCCTCCGCAGACGGTCAATGTCCCCCGGGTACAGAGCTGCCACACGCTGCAGGCAGGGACAGGGACATGAGTGACACAGCCACAGGACCTAGGAGCACTCCCATCCTAAAGGTGGTCACACCAAGACCCCCAGAGTTCCCACAGCCTGAGACCAGTCCCTTACATCGAGGTGCATTTGGTTGAGGGCGTAAATGATCTCCAGGTGCCGTGGCAGCAGCTTCTCAAACATGGAGACTGGCCACCGCTCCAGGGCTTCAGGCAGCACGGTGTGGTTGGTGTAGGCACAGGTCCTCCTTGTGATCTCCCAGGCCTGCATTACAGACAACAGGTTAATGCACGTGCACCCAGGCCAGGAGGGAAAAGGAAATCCCACAGGTCCTTCCCCTGCAAGGTCCAGCATGGTCCTCCCAGCTCTGCTCACCTTGTCCCAGTCCACTTTCTCAACATCCACTAGGATCCGCATGAGCTCTGGTATGGACAGGGCAGGGTGGGTGTCATTTAGCTGAATAGCCACCTGCAACACAGACTTGCTGGTCTCAGTTCTGGCAGTGACAGGACTGTGACAGTGCCCTGCACACAGGGGTTGGGGTAAGGATCAGCCCCAAGGCTCTTCTCATGACTCACAATCCAGAAACAGACAGATCTCTCAGTAACGGAGCTATTAAAACTTTTCAAGTTTTGCTCCAAATAACAAATTTTTCCCTGGGAAATAAGGCCTGGAGATTATCTGTTTTACAACTGAAGTTGCCAGGGTGTTTCTATAAATGCCCCCATTTAGTCCTAAGCATTCTGCTCTCCCTTATGAGAGGCAGGTCTGGTTGAAATTTCCCCAGTGCCTCTGCCCACGGACTCACCTTGTCTGGGAAGGTTTCAAAGCATGTTCTCACAGGGTCTCGGCAGCCGAATTTGGAGGACTTGAAGCGGCGGATGATGTCCTGGAGGGTGGCAGCCACCACAAAGTACTCCTGCTTCAGCCGCAACTCCTTGCCTTCAAAGAACTGGAAGTGGAGGCACCATATCCACCAGAGTTGTAGCTGCCATCCCCACCTGGCAGCCAAATCCCTGGAGATGCTCCTCTCCACTCCGAGGGGCTTCCCAACAGGCTTCACACATTTGGCTCCTCACCAGGGCAAATGTGGATGTTTTTCATATGTCTCTGATGCAGACAGCAGCTGTAGGGACTCACAAGGGGCTTGGCATCCCAAACAGCTGCTTCCAGAGAGAGCAACAGAGCCTGCCCCATCCATTCTACCCCTACAGAGCCAGCACAGCTCCCTCCCTTGCGGCAAAATCCTGTGCAGGGTTTTTGGACAAAGGATTTTGGGCTTTCTGCAATAGCCAGGAGTGTCTCTGGACACACCATCTGCCTCACACACACTGTACTTTGTGCTGGTCTATTTTAAAACACCAGCAGGTTTGATAGGGTGTGGGGTAAAGTGCAGGGGATTTGCTTTTCCAGCACAGATGCCAATCCATGACTAGGTATGAGGGCTCTTCCCTTTTTGACCCAGAGCCCAGTGAGTGCTTGGCCTGGGACAGCTCTTGCAGTGAGAAATCTCTTGAACTGGGGATGAAAATGAGTCCCCACTGTGTAAACTGGCAACTGCCTTGAAGTCGAAGGAGTAATGTCTTCCCCTCCCTGCAGCATGGAACAGAGCAGTTACATCATACTGGCCAGACTCTTAGCTGCCAGTTAGTCAGCAAAGACCTTCCGGAGCCAGCAGAACCATACCTATTCCCTGGGAATTATAGGGACAACATATGGTATTAATGCAGAGCAACAAGCATCACATAGCCATGAGCTTCCAGTGTTTGCAAACAACGAGATACAACTGCAGAAAGGATGATTCTGAGCAACAGGGAAGAGAGGCAAGCAAGTCACTCACATTATCATTTGGATACAGGACTCTGGATATGTTTTCTGCCAGGTTTCTGTCCAACACTGCCTCAATGTAGTCACCCATATTGACTGCAGGGAGAGAAATACACACAGCACTGAGGCAGCTGTAGAGATTCAGGCAGGTCCCTCACACCACACTTTTCTCTCTTCTCTTGTAGAGAGGTTTTGTAACAGGAATATTCAGGCTGGTATTAATGGAACAGGATGGGAATGTACATGTGTGAAAGGCACTAGAGTGATAGAAGATGGGTGGGTGTCCTGGTGTATGAGGGCTCTGGAAGCAGTTGAGGAGTAGTGTGATCCATGGATTTGCACACAGTGCTGTGTTTTGGAGATAGCTGTGAGATAAACACAAAAGAGGCCAGATGTGAAGTGCTGTGCCAGGTGCCATGCACAAAGGGACAACTATGTCCCAGCCTGGCCAGAGGAGAGGCAGTGGAGAGACAGCACTTACACTCCTGGAGGTTGAAGTCATTTGGTGCCTTGGCAGACCAGAGTCTCATGGTGTTCACAGTGTTGTTCTTGTATCCAGGCACTGGGGTGTCGTAAGGCATGGCAAGGACAACCTGAAAAGGACAGTATTCCCCTCTGGTTACAGCACAGTGGCCTCAGAGAATGTGGGACAGTGGCTGAAACCTCTGCAGGAAGAATCCAGAGGACAAAGACAAGTTCTGGCTGTGGAAGGAACCCCACCTCACTAAAATGCACATGCTGAGCTTCACAGACTTACTTCCCTGCTGTCATGGGTACTTCCACCACCTACTGAGAAAGCATTCATAGGGTAACCAGAGCTGTCTGGAGCTTTACTGATCAGCTTGACTTTCAACCCCATCAATGAAATGCAAGACAGAGTTGCAAGAAACCTGCTGACCTTCCTGTACCAACTGGGGTACCTATCAGAGCACTGAAAGCACCCTCAGCTGCCCACTGTGATTCTGTCTGTGCTGGGGTAGAGCCAGGGCAGCTTGGACTTTTGTGTTTCCATCTAGATTAACGCCACAGCCTGAATCCTGCCCATCAGCCTTCTGCAACCTGCCAGGACCAAACTCTACAACTGCAGCACTATTTCCAGAGCCATCCACCCAATATTCAGGGTTTGTTGAACCTGCCTGGATAACTCCACTGAGATCTCCAGCACATGAACTGAACATGAGTGTGAAACATTGTGTGAAGTTTGCAGATGATGCTTAAGCCTCAGGAGGCTGCACACATGGCTACAGGGAGTAACCCTGGAGCTCCCAGCTCACATAGCAGGGAAAACCTGGGAAGATCAGCATGTTGGTACTGAACAGCCTCTTTGTGCTGGCATCAGCAACACCTCCCCTCTGGGGAGAATCAGCAAGAGCTCAGGCTCTCCAAGCTGCTGTTACCAGCTCCGAACATGGAAGCAGGCGAGGAGCCTGCCCAGGGACTGGGGCACACATCACATGAACTCAGCCATGCTATATTTGGAGACTGCATCTTTGACTTTTCTGAACCTTTCCAACTTGTTCCCTTAGCAGCACTATCTGGAAACTCACCTCCTTGTAGGAAGTGGTGTTTAGGATCCCTGAAACCCCAGACTACCAGCAGGATCAGAAGAAAGACACGCTGAAATGCAATAGCACTTTGTCCCCAAATGGATACCTCCTGCACTTGGGGGCCAGAGAGCTCTGGCACAGCGTCTCCAAAATGTTCACTGTGCTGGGGCTGTGGTGTTGAACCCCTGCACTGTTATCCTGGCAGTGGCCTAGGTCACTGCACGGCCTCTGACAACCAGAAATAAAATGGTTTATTTCTCCTCTGAGCAGGCCCAGGTAACTGTAACTGAACTTCAGCTCTTGGTGCTGCAGAGAATGGCTGGGCTCTGTGACTGTGAGCTCCTCAGATTAACTGAGCTGGTTCATCAGGCTGAGAGACCACTGAACATTATGGGAACAAGGCTAGGTCATCTCCCTAAATCACAGAGAAATTAGTTGTCCTTCCTCCTCCACTCTGAGCAGTGCTTACAGAGGAGAGGCTGAAGCATCTTCAATCCTTTTAATAAACCTGTGCCTTCATTAGCAGCAAGATGGGAATGCACCTATGATGCAGTAGCCTGAACAAGCACGGGCTCCTGAAGTACAGGATTACTTCCTCAATTGTGGGAGAGCCTGAAGGAGTGTTTGTGCTCCATGATGCCACAAAACAAAGCCTCCAGGCAGACTGGAGATTGGAATCCACACCTCTAGTCTTCCCTGACAGCATCCTGCCCATTGGGCTGCTCTGGGAAAGAGGAACTTGCTCTCACAACAAGAATTAAACACCCATGGGGTTGCTCCATGCCCCTGCACAGCAGCAGTATCAGAACCACCTGAAAATCTACAGGGTATGAGTGAGCAATGGCCAGGAAGAGCGTGCAAGGAGCCTACAATTCTCCTCTAACATAAATCCATGCAAGACTGCAGGGCTTTGCCCTGGAGATCAATAGATCTCTTTTTTTTTCTCAAATCCTGCTGCAACAATTCAACAAAAGCTTTTATTTCCTCAAACCCCACAGGCTACAAAGTCACCTTTGTAACTGCAAGGGTAGCAGAGGGAGTTTGGGAGAGAAGCAAAGCCTGAAGACCTCAGACAGCCCAGGGTTACCCTGCCTGGCCTTCCCCAGCCCAGCAGGGAGACAGATGGTGGTACCTGGGTGTCGATCCACTTCACCCCCTCGCGAGTGTGCTCCACATGGCCATAGAAGTGCACGGGGAGCATGTACTCAGGGCGGGCCTTCTCCCAAGGGTTGCCGTAGCGCAGCCAGTCATCCGCCTCCTCCACCTGCAAGAGGAGCTGGCTTCAGGAGTGGCTCGTGGCTCCACTGAAGGCTGAACACGGCTCCTCGAAGGAAGACTGGCTTAAAAGCAAAGCTTCAACAAACTGGCTTTAAAAATGGATGTGCAGAGGCCTCTAGAGGATAGCTGGGCTTTCCAAAAATTGGATGACTGCATCCTAGCTGGTAGATATAAATCAGCCTCTATGGATCTTTGTTAAGGTTTAAGCCATCCAAACTGCACAGACCACTGCACTCCAGGCCTTTACAACCAGTTTGACTGTGGATATTGTGGAATACGTGGGATGTGGCACCCAGTGGCACTGTTCCTGGCCACAAGCCACACCTTGTAAGCCAGGCCTTGTTAACTGCTCTGCCCTCTGCCAAGGGAGGGTTTTTCTCGCTCAGCTCACAACTGTGGCAATAGGAGCAAAGTGAATCCATCAGAGCCGGTGTTATCCAGAGATGCTTTGTGCCTCCACAAATTTCTCTGCTGTGGGGGGGAGGGACTTGAAGGAAGAGGGAGCTAGTGGGACAAGGAGGGGCAAGGCAGGGGGGAGGGGAGGGCCACAGCCCCGCATGCCACCACCCCTGTTCTTTTTTAAGAAACATGAAGTCAAATACAGGGGAAGCTTTCCCCTCCCTGTTTTTACCATTTATGGGGCCTAGCATTGCAGCATTACAGCTACTTTATGGAGAAGCAGGAAAAAACAACCTTCAAACCTCTCATGGTCCCTGACTTACGGAGTGGTATTTTTAGGTATTTTTAAAGTATCTTTTTGATACTTTATACTCCAAAGCAAGGTAAGTCTCCTAATGAAAACCATTGCCAGACACACACTAAGGAAAACTGCCAGCTGGGGCAGGATTTTAGCCTATTTTCACTGAAAAATAGTATGATCACTGATGCTATGGGAAAATCCCTGTTTAAGCCCTGTCTGCCACTGACCAGGGAGCCCACAGAAGCAGCAATGACCCCAGGCACTTGCCTACATTCTATCATGATCAAACACATCCTTTGCCAGACACCCTCTTGAGGTATTTAGGCACATTTCCATCCTTAGTCTGACTGCTTTGCTGACTCACTGCCAAGCTGGATGGGACTCTGGGGCTGTTGCAGCTGCACTGTGGAGACCCAGGCAGGCAGACCTCTGGTCTCAGCCATGCTCAACTCCCATATCATCTTGCCCAGTATGGACTCNTGTTAGGGTCAAAGAAACAGGCTGTAAGGGTCCAGGAAACAGGCTGTAGGAGCAGAGCACGGGCACTCTGCAAGGAACCTCACTCCTTGCTTGCTGCATGTGCTACAGCATGCTGTGCATGGAGATAAGGAGCTGCCACAACAGTGCTGCGGAAAATGTTTATTAGAGGAAACCATGTGCAGAAGGGAGACAAGGAGACAGTCTGCAGCAGGACTCTACACATGTCCTACTGAGCAACCACAAACCCCCAAAACTGTTGGTGACAAGGACGGGTCACCAAAACCCCAAATCCAGCTTTGTTGCAGTGAGAGCTCTTGTAAATTTGCCTTGCTCCAAGCCTGTCTGCCCAGTAAAGCAGAGCTTCTGACCCCGACCTCCTGTACCACCAGCTACTTGACTACTATGGCTTCCAAAGGAAACCCTTCCAGCCCTCAATCCAGACAGTTCTGGTAAAGATAAGCCCCAGCATTTACTCAGTGCTGGGGAGCTCTCATCTCAAGCTGTCCCACGGGACAGGCAGACTAAAATAGCAGCCAACAATCTGCCTGTATGAGAGCTGTTGAGTGCCTCTGAGAAGTGAGAGATTTCACGGGGAGGTGAGGAGAAAGGCTCCAGACAGCATCTTCCAGCCACAGCCCTCCTGCTGCACTGTGGAACTACAGCTCCAGGGTGCTCTCACTTGGGAGGGGATGTTTCTGGCCAGCCAGGAGCAGGCAGGAGGGTCCCACACTGCTGAAGGCCTGTGGGGCAGATGCCAGTGGTGACAGTGTGACAGCCACGCCACCCTCGGTCACCACGCACTCTGCCGAGGTGGGAACTCCCCTCTCCCTGTATTACCTGCCAGGCGGCCCAGGCCTCCATTTCCCAGTCCAGCATCTTCTTCAATTTCTTCCAGCTCCTCCAAGTCCAAACCCAGCTATTGGGGAAGAACCACAAAAGAACATGCTACCAATAAAACCCCATGACCTGAGCTGCTCTCCACAGGAGGATAAACACATCCCAAAACCACCCACACTGAGGGAAATTAAACCCGCAAGGTCTCTGAATCCCTCTCCACAAAGCATCTCACCAGCTCCTAGTCCTTGGGCAGCCCAATTGATTGGAAAACAATTCAGCCCATCACCAGATGTCACTTGCCCGTGAAGAAGGTTTCCTTAGAGACTTCAGACAAAACACGCATGCCCTGGCAGCCCCTCAGGTCAAAGGATGCCCTTTGACCAAACTTGACACTGGAGAGAGTATCGGGGGAATGGTCAAGCCAGTGTGCAAGTGACCCCTGAGTCCTGCCTGGGCAGGGGAGGTCATCCCTCTGCTCATGTCCATCAGGTCCTTGAGGAAGGTCATGGCCAGGCTGGCAGCAGTGACTGCAGTATTTACCATCACTCTCTGTGCTTCCCACATCCTGCCCAGCCTGCCACCAAGCTCCTTGGCTGCAGTCCGTGGCTGGAAGTGGTTGCCTGCATCTCTTGAGCTATTTGTTCTATGGCCTGGGGGCCCCTGCCAGATGAAGGCTAAGGCTGCCAGCAGCAAGGACTCTCCAGGAGTCCAGGGATGCAGACTCTCAGGGGACAGCACTAGCTCACCCTGGTGCCAGGGGATAGAGCAGGGTGTCAAGCCAATACCACGGCTGCTCCCCAAACTGTTTTCCCAGCACTTCAGTGGTCTGCAGCCACAAGACAGGAAAGCCTCATGCACAGAGTGATGGGGACACAAACACTGAGACAAATTCTCTCAGTGACATAGCCATGCTGGATATGAGACCTCCAAAGCAATCTGGCCACTGGCTATGATAAGCTCCACATGCTGGAGGCTACAGCAAGGGAAGCCTTGACATGTTGGGCCAAATCTGCACTTGGAAAGTGTCTTGAAAAGGAATTTAGAGGATGCTCCCTGAAAAAAAACAGCCTGCCCTCTGAGGCACAATACTTCAGAGAGGAAACAGGTGCCTCCCTGGAAATCCCTTTCTGATCTCTTGGCAGGGAAAGTGCTTGCCAGGATATTTCAGCAGCAACTGTAGTACCTTGTTTAGACAGACAGTGAAGTGCCCAACTTCTGCTAGAAACATGGATCAATCTGGTGGGGCAGAGGGAAGTGAGAGGGGAAGCTGGGAGAAATAAAGGGTTTGGGTAAGAAAGCCAAAAACTTCACATTCTGTCAAAAAAGATCACTGTGCTGTTGCAGAGTGTCTGCAAACAACCATAAATATAAATTACTTACTTATGTAAGTAACAATGGCGTCACATTAGTGATTGCCTTTGTGATACCCAGCTGTGTTTTCTTCCAGATGGAAATGACCTGAGGACATTTTATTTCAAGCAAATTATTTCCCTCCTTTCTCCTTTCCCACCAATCAACTTCTAGCTGGCAGCGCTGCTGATGTGTCTTGTGTACCTCAATGTATGAACTGTAATTTGGTGTTTTCCTGCT
>VZTT01013723.1:71719-84543 GCA_013400855.1 Buphagus erythrorhynchus | reverse complement strand
TTTTTTTTTTTGGCAGCATTTAAATATCAACTTTTCACCACAACCCATACATTTTTATTTGTGTTTTCCATAGGAAACAATGCAAATATATTTATTTCAGTAATAATGGATACAAAGATGTGTTTTCCTGAAATCAGGGCTCTCTGCAGGTCGAATGCCTGTGGGCAATTACTCCAGTGGGGTGACAATTGCTGGAGCTGGATTTAAAGAGATATTAGACAGTTAATAAATAAAATTGTAACAGCCAAATGAATACACTTGTACACTATCACCAAGTTATTAATTGGGATCACACTGATACCATGGTGTTACCATAATGATAACCAGGAGCTGCTGATCACTTCCTTATTTGCATATTTAGAATATTATTATCTAATGGTTTATACAGGGCTCTTGGTCCTACATTGTTGCTTCACTCTGGACTCCTGGTTGGAGCTGCTTGGGGTGTTGTGAATCCCTGAAGTCCAGAGATAATCCAGGGAATTCCTGAAATGCCATCCCCTTCTCCCCCATGTCACAATTCCCTCCAGGTTCATTGAATCACTCAGACAGCAAAGCCTTTTCCATAAGTGGGGACCTGCACCATGGGATTTTTATTTCATGTAGAATCATGACAACTCTATCATTTTCTCCTTTTGTACAATCATGATGCCAGAAACTGCTGTCCAGTTGGATGGTGCTGATGTGGGGATCCAGCTTGCAAATCAAGTTGGAATGTTCTTTATCTGTCACTGGTTTCCAGCCCAAAGCAGTTGCAGTGTTTAAATGGAATAGCAATATTAATTGTTCCTAATGTGTTTCACTGCAAAATCGAAGGGTTTGGCCTAAATTACCCTGCAAGGGGCACTGCTGAAAGGCAGTAACAAGGCCTGAAGGCAATTACTGGCATCAGTAATTTCTTCAACCACTGCAGCTTGATCTGCAGAAGTAAATCAATCTATGCTATGACAGGGAGAAGAAAATGAGAAGAGACAGGAAACAAAATCACACTTTAACCTGCCCAGTGAAAAGAATGTAGATGTGTTAGCACAGGTATATTTGAAACAGATGCTAACCTGATGGGAGTTAAGATTTCATTTACGAGAAAAATCACTTTACACGGACCTATTGAACATTTACCTTAGAGAAATGCTATCCTAGCAGATCCTAAATTCTGGAATGGCAGAGTTTTGTAAAGATTAGGCAAATATTCTATTCATGGAGTTCAAGAGAGTGATTTATGTCTTAAAAATTCTTGGCTGTGTAGCTGTATGCAGCTATACAGATATCTGGGTGTACCTCTAAGTCCTCCTATTCCACTTCCATCTTTCTTGAGGTTGTTAACAACCTCAAGGAGGGAATATATTATTATTCAGAAACCAGCTTGGAAAATAGAGATTTTTCCTCTGTGCAGAACAAATTTGTATCTCCCTTTAAAGGTATTGGTGTTTCAGAGTATTATAAACAGGCATCACCAAATTTAAAATTATATTAAATTTCTTACAATTCACTAGACAGATTTCCACACATTGTTGGCTGAAGTTAACCAGACTCCTTTTAGATAATAACATTTTCTTGCCAGTTTAAGTTCCTGAATTAAAAATACCCAGATTTCTTTATTGTTGTTAACAAACATTACACAATTTTGTCAGTGCAAAACTTGTGGGGAGAATTAAGACAAGTGTTCTTCTATTCCCATATCTAAGCAAGAGGTATAAAAAGATCTGGTTCTCAGCAGATGGTTGCTTGCAAACTTCTTGCCTACTTTTTTCTTAGAAAAAAAAGAAAATGAGGACAATGTGGCAGAGAGATCAAAGGAAGAGATTTTCCTAAGGAGCAAAGGAAAATCTCATGCTGGAAATAGGGGATTCCTGTCCTTATTTCTTCATTCAGTGTGATCCAGCCTTAAAATTCTCACCTCAGTGTTTAGTTAGGAGTTTCAAGTAAAAGGTTGTGCCAGAAATTTTATACATATTTAGGAAAGACTGGGTCAAATGTGACATTACTGATGAGGCTCCAAAGGGTTCATGTGGTTGGTGTAGGAAAGGAGCTCCTTGAGCTCTCTATTGCTTTAGGAACAACATTCTGTGACTTTTAAAGGATTTTCCTTTCCCTTTTCCCAGCTCCTCCTGGCATTCTACACGAATACTCATTAGTCATTCTGGAGATGGACTTGCTGTCTGGAACCTACCTCTTGGCAGTCTTGTTGGCCTGCATCGTGTTCCAATCTGGCGCCCAGGAGAAGAATTACACGGTGCGGGAAGAACTGCCCGAAAATGTCCTCATCGGCAACCTGCTCAAGGATCTCAACCTAACACTGGACCCAGAGGTGCCCCTGTCCTCCCCCCTGCAGTTCAAGCTGGTGTACAAGACCGGGGACGTGCCCCTGGTGAGGGTGGAGGAGAACACTGGGGAGATCTTCACGGCCGCCAACCGCATCGACCGCGAGAAGCTGTGCGCCGGCATCCTCAGCGACAGCCGCTGCTTCTACGAGGTGGAGGTGGCCGTGCTGCCCGACGAGGTCTTCAGGCTGGTCAAGATCAGGTTCCTAATCGAGGATATAAATGACAACGCCCCCCTTTTCCCCTCCACAGTCATCAACATCTCTATCCCCGAGAACACAGCCATTAATTCCCGCTACTCTGTCCCGTCTGCCATCGACCCGGACATCGGGGTGAACGGGATCCAGCACTATGAGCTGCTCAAGGTGGGTTTCTTTCATCCTTCTCTGTCGCTGTCTGTGTTGCTGTCCTCCCACGGGTGTTGCCAGTCCTCACCAACCCATCAGAAACCCAAAGCTGTGTGCTGCAGGCAGTAACAGAAACCCAAAGCTGTGAGCTGCAGTTGTGGTGCAGTGCAGGTCTGTGTGAGAATGTGAATCTGCAGCCCTGAGTGCATTCCAGTGCATCTTATCCTCACTCCGTGGGAAGCTGTTTATGTGCATGTGTAACAGTGAGATGAAACATCCACCTGTCCCTGAGCTCTGCACCAGCATTCAAAGTCTTTGTTCACTTTGGCTGACAGTCTTCTTGGACCACTGAAAATGTGTCCTGATTGCCACTGGCATGGCAGTGCTGAGTGCAGAAGTGTCTTGTGCTGGGTTTATGTCTCCCATTTTTATGGAGACATTCTTTTTGTATGCCTCTCTTGCATGACTGTGGGACTTGAGCAGTAGAATTTGGCCCAGAAGTGGATGTGATGCTCATCTGTGTGTTGATGAGCTACCCCAGAGGGAAAGAGCCTGTTTGTCAAAGCAGCTTTGTAATGTCTGGGCAGGAGCAGCTCCAAGATGTGCATGAATCAAGGAGAGCAGTGCCAGTGACCTTGTAAGAGCAGATATTTCATATTCTTGCTTCTTTCATTCTTTCTAGCAAGTAACAGGGGAACTGGGATTAGGGAACAGAAGAATAACATAAACATGTGATGTTTATATAAACAAGAGTGTGTGATTGCTAAATAAATGATCACTTTTGTTTGAGTTTACTGAAATGAGCTTAATAACAGGAAAGAAACTTACCCTGAAACTGTTGGGGGGAAACTGAAATTGCCCTCACTTCCTTTGATTTGGAATAGGGAACTATTTTGTGGTTTGGCTACTCAGCAACAAACCTGACCCTCCTTACTGCCAGAAGAATATAGATTATATTATCCAATATATTGCTCGGCTGACTGGATAGCTGATATTCACTGATATCAGTACTTACTAGCAATTTAATAGAAATAAAGCTCTGCCTTCTTTTAGCTCTTTTAAATCACCTGGGACCTGAAGTAATTGTGGCAGTGACGGTGCTAAGGAGTGGCAAAGAAGACATAAAAATCTCTTTCAGGAAACTGCATCCCACTGGGCATTTCTGGCTTACTATCAAAAAAAAAAAATACAAAAAAAGATCCCACACATGCCTGTCTGCTCTCAGTGCAGCCAAGGAACTTAAAACTTTCCAAAAACTTACTATAATGTTTGTAGTCTTTGTAGTAAGCTCTTTAAAACTTTTCCTAGGTTATAGGAGATCAGGTATATCAACATGTGTGGGATTTGTTTGGGGCTTTTTTAGCTAGCTAAGCAAAGCATCCAGTAGGGCAGAGTGTTCTTTATGTGGCATATTAAATGAGATTTTGGGGAATGAATAACAGCATATTAAATAAATAACAGTAGGAGTAGAAAATAATGGAAAAAATAGAGTCACACACAAAATGGGGCAAAATAATACCCGGTTTGAACAGAGAAATGTGAGTTATCTGAGAGAAAAGTGCTGTTATTGTAGGAAAAGGAAAACTGTAGAAAATGGCAAAATCAGGAGTCCCTGGGCCTGATGTCTGAAATCCAAGCTGCAGCTCTGCCAAAGGCACTGCTGGGCACAAAGCCTTGGCTGGAGATGCACTGCAACATGAGAGGGTCTGTCTGAGAGGTTTTTTTAGCAAGAAATGTGCAAATAACTTTTATATATCAAATTATTAAATTTTTAATTAGTGAAAAAAATAAAAAGAATGAGATACATGGTTATTCAAGTGTCTCTGAAAAATATAATTTTGCCACATAATGGAAAGAAAGGTGGTGAGGTTGAACACACACTGGTGTGGACTGGAACTTCTGAAATCTTGTACTGCATGTGTGGCAAACAAAATAATTTGTGAGATCACAGCCCTGCAGGCAGATCATCTGAAAGAATTAATTGCATTTTTCTCTTGAATGCCTGTTGGTCAGGTGTTTTTTGAGTTAAGGACCTACTGCCTTTAAATGAGCCAGCAATTTCACACCCCTTGGAAATGATCTGTAAAAACCAAAAAGAAGTTTCTGACAACCAGATCCCATTTGGAACAGCATATTCAGATGTTATTGAAGCCAGGCCTCTTTTGCCCGAAAATAGGTGGAAAGAGTCTCTGTCCATAACAAATTCTAAAAGAGAGGGGATTTCTCACTAGGAGCTCAGCTGAGTCGTTTATAGGTATTTAACACATTTTCAGCACTTCTGTAGCTCCTTGGGAAGGTAACAGCCATGTTTTATAACATTTCCTCACTGTGTTACACTTACCTTACTGCCCCTCTCACAGGCTGTGGAAAAGGTTGAATATAATTTGTGTATTTAGTTTCTTTTCCAAATTAAATAAGCAATATTAAAGCCTTTAAACTAAGTGACTGTTGGTTTGTTTGTTTTTTTTTTTTAATATCCTGCCTCTCATTAAAACCCCTTAAAACAGTAGAAAACAAAACTTTGTAAAGAAATACAATCCTGTATTTTGGATTCAGTGGAAGCTTTGTAAAGCAGGATTTGATTTATTTAAAACAAGACAGTGCTTTAATTACCACACTGATTAACACTGGTGTTTTTTGCCTGCCTCCATTTTATCAAGGAATAGAAAATAACTTCTTTATATGTAACTGATTCATGGTGCTGCATCCTCAAAACTTTCTGGGTCTCTGACTTTCTGGACTATATTTGAAATACATGAACTCTAAAAAGGCAACAGTTTTACTGTTAATAGAAAAGAGGAGACAGTCACACCGAGCTTCTTGCTGTCCCTAAAGCTGCTGTGCATGGCATTATAAAAGATTGTGTTTCTCTGCTGAGATGCCCCAAGGTGACCATAAAGGGAGTGACATTAAGGTTTCACATGATAAACAGTGTTTGCTGTGAACGAGGGGAGGAGGGAGAACTTAGATATTATTTAACAATAGAAGAAAATTCATTTGGAATGAGAAATAGCTGGGCTGGGGAAGATGATGGCATAACACTGATGGTGGGAGCTGGTAGGTGCAGCTAAGACACAAAATAAATGGCCAGATGGAAACTCAACCATTTTTGTTTCAGTTGAGATAACTACTTTAAGTATAAATGGGAAATAAGAGGGAAAAAAAAAAGAGCTGGGCATTCATAAATAGAAGTAGTAGGTGAAAACAGTAGGATGCAAAAGCGAATTGTACATTGAAACCTTTATAAACAGTGATTTCTGACTGGGGAAGAACCTACAAACACTAATGTTCTGGTTTAACTCGGAGGCAGCCCAGCCTACAGGGCTTTGTTCAGCTCTTCAGGGCAGTCCCACTGTTTACAGACTGACAGAAAATGTGCATTGTGTCAGGCAGGGCCACCACGGGGCCATAAATACCTGCTTGCTGTTGTTGATTACACTGTTCCAGCACACTTAACATTTGAGCTCAAAGCAAGCTGATATTTAGTATAACCTGATTAATACACTTAATATTTATAGGTGTCACAGGCCTCTGCTTTGGCTGCAAAGGTTTTAGTGTGAAGTATTTCTTTGTTCTCTTAAATGTTAAAAAGGTGAGCTGGTTCAGAACAGGTTTTGAATAGGAAAGGATTTACACAAGTACATGTTTTAAATAATATTTTTTTTTTAATTGATTGCTTAGCATTTCTTGTCAGTTAGTACACCATGTACACTAGAAGTGGCAGGGGTGCAACAGGAACAGAGCATTTTCTTTGTGCTGTTGTTCCCTTAATCCTTTGCAGTTTGGGGGAAATTAGATTGGTGTTGCAGTTATAGTTCCATTACTCTTACCTGTTACAGTAATTTGGCTGCATTTACCTATCAGAAGCAGCTGGTGCATTCTTAGAATAATATCATAATCTCTTTGTAGCTGTCAGTTCATACCTCTGTAATCTGACAAAATAGATTCCTGCTCAGTCTCACAACACGTCAGTCTTGCCTCTGATGAGGAAAGTTTCATCTTGCTGCTCTAGATCATCTTTGTGATGCCTTTCAATAGAAGATATCCCTTTCTTTCTGATACAGTTTGTCAATTCCATGACCCATGGAAGATGGAAATCACAGTTCTTCATCATACTTCAAGCATCATATTTCATGTTTGCAACTGGTTATTTCTGAGCCTCACAGCAGTCTTGGATCAAGTAACTCATATCACTGTCAAGATCAAGAGTGGGAGATGTGTTTTATGTAGAAATAAATCTAGGAAGCAGTTAGAATTATAGACTGAGACTAGATTTGCAGTTCAATGTGTATCAGAAAGTCGTATTAATGAAATCTTTGTTGATAATCCTGTGGTGAGCAGGGATACAAATGTGATCAACAAAAAAATGCCAACAACCTTGCTGTGGTCTGTTTGTTTTTAATGCTGCACTACCTGTGGGGCTCAGTACACAGAGAAAAAGCAAGATAGAATGGTTCATGTCCCTGCAAACTCAGTGCACAGTGACACTTTGATTTTCCCATCTCAGGTGCTCACCAGGTCAGCCTCACTGTCCCAAACACTGCTTGGACCTCTCATTCTCCCTTTTTGTGCCATTCCTCCCAGTGGGAGCTGAAGCAGCCACCCCCCCTTTTACTGTCAAACCATGTCCCATAGCTCGTCACACTGCAATTAATGTGGATTAAACTAAATTAAATGCAAATTAACGTGGGTGATTATTTGTGTGAGCTTCAGCATGAGAGGACAGTGAGGTGGTTTATTGGCCCTTTCAGCAGGACACAGGAAACCTGGGGTGGTTGTTACCAACACCTGCATTCTGTGAAAAAAAACTGCCAACACAGCTTTTCTCCTGCTTGTAAACAGATATTCATTAATACTGCCAGGTCTTACTGAGTATTGTAGTTAGACACTACCACAATTAAGGAATTTCAACTTAATTTTTCTACAAATCCGAAATTGTTTGTGAATTTATTGTAACCCTCTAATAGTGAAATATTCTTGCACGTTCTGATTTCTTTTCTTATTGGCAACCCTTTCTAGCAATTGTGTAAGGGAAATATGGCTGATAGGAAGATGGCTGTTCAAGATTCTGAGAATTTTTGTTTTACAGATTTACACATACTCAGGACAATAGATGATTCAGATAGGAGATTTCTTGAGTTCCTCATAGACAAGAAGAAGATATTTTTCAGTATTTCTCTCTTCTCATTGAGGAAACACTAGTTGTTCAGTGATATTTCAAGACTAATTGCCACAAAAATAAAATTACACTCGCATTGATGGTACAGGTAACAATAGTACTTAGGTGGCTAAAACTGAGAAATTATATAAAACCAGATCCAGGATCTGACAGCGCTTTACAGACAAGGTGAAAATAAGATGCATGTTAAAAAAGCATTTGAGGGCTGTTTATTTTTTTTTTTTTTTTTAATTATTATGGGTTTCTTTTTGCTTCTCACTGTCACGCAGCTTAGACTAAAATTTCGAGTTTCTGCTTGGAGAGGGGGATGGTTTGTTTTTCTTACTTCACAATCCTCACCTGGGTGTGATGATGTGCAGCTGCTTTAGCAAAGGGGCTGGACCAGGGGAGCTGCAGAGGTCCCTTCCCACCCCACCCCAGCCCTCTGTGCCTCCCTGCTCTGCTCAGCACAGCTTTGCAGCCCAGGCTGGCCTCACCCTCACTGGGATGTCTCAGATGGATTAAACTGCAGGCATTTGTGGGTCAGTACTGCTCCTTCTTTCCCATTTTGTGTGCCAGCATAGAAAGGGAAGTTAGTGGGTTCAGGGAGCTCAAAAATAGATTTAGGAAGATTTTGCTTTGGAGTTGAGCTCCAATCAAGTTCTAAGGTCACTCCCTAGTGCTTGTAATTTAATAAATAGGGAGAGTTGGACATGTTGTCTTTCTAAGGTAATTTTTAGCTGCCCTTTAGAAGACAGACTTTTTTTTAGGACAGACAGGCTGTCTTTTGAGTGGTGCCGAGTACTATTGTCCTAAGTCCACAGTGGGGGAATAGGTCAGACCTAAAACATCTTTCCCTTTTTCATCTGCAGATAGAAGTTCAGTGTTTTGGATAAAGTTAACACATTACCAAGTTTTTTCCACATGGATGATTCCCCCTGCATGCTTTTCCCCTGGGATGTGCTTAATTACCATCTGAAGTTTTTACATCACCTTTTCAAAATAAATCTGTTTTTATTATTTTATGCTGGAGCTGAAAATCCATCTTCTTCCAAATCCTCCACCCCACTTACCCATTTTCCTGGTGATCCAAAATACCAAAGTATATGATTCTGTAGAGAAGGTTTTGTGCTAGAATAAAAATATCGCTCAGCAGTAATTTGTCTAGAGAGATCTGGACAGACAAGTGGTCATCTGTGAACACTATTTTGAAAAAGTCACTGGGTCTGAGCTCTAAAAGGGAGAACCAGCTGATCTGCATTCCTGCAGCTGTGACTTGGTGTCTGTGAGGAGATAAAACTCAGCTCCTGACTGGTGGTAGTGAGTCAGGAGTCAAGGTAATTGCCTCTTGTTGGTTGATCCAAGGCTCCTTTAGGGTGGTTTATGGCACTATTGCTGTAAAACTGTCAGCTCCCGTTATCCTGACGTCCCTGTGGGGATTGAGCCAGGGCTGCAGGAGAAAGCCTTGCTTCAGGCACAGCAAGTTCAGTGAGAGAGGCTGAGGGACAAGTTGGTGTCTCTCTCTGCATCCCAGGCTCTGATTTTCACACGAGCTGTCATGGAACAATAATATTGAACTTAGCATGTTTCTGAGTGGAGAGGATGATAGAGCAAGCTGCGAGGCACGGATCTGTCAAACGGAGAGCTCCACTTCATCTGTCTTAGCTGAACATCATCTTTTGCTGATGTCCAGACAGATCAGATTTAGCACAGATGTGGGGGTGCTTTCTGAGCACAGGAGGCTCAGGATTTGCTTACACAGTCCGTGTGCATGGCAGCACAGAGAAAGGAACATTTTCCCAGCAGCCATCGAGAAAACAATTGTGTCATTTATAAGAAATTGCCAATTAAATGATCAATCATGCTCTCGAGTGATAACCCCAATTAAAGCACTAAAATTCCCCTTCTGAATGAAATTATCCTGTGGTTTGCATAGATGCTTGATATTGCAAACATGCAATGAAGTTACAAAAGGTAATGAAAGTGCACTCAGGACAGATTATGCTGCACCCTTAATTCTTCCTACTGTCTCAAAATCAACTGTATTTTGAAGATGTCATATTTTTGTACATTACAAAAGAAAGATATTGGAGCCTTTTTCCAATGCCATAACAGTATTGCCATGGTGTTGGGGCATTATTTTTACATATTCAGTGTATTATCTGTGAATAGAGATGCCTCTCTTTGGCCCTTATTTTATCTTTCAAGAATGACCTGACACAGGTGTCTGAATTTCAGACCATTTATTCATAAATTATGTTAGTGCATCTGCTTGATAGACTGGTCATCTTGTATCCAACAGCATTTTAACTTTTCATGGTAATTTTTGTAGTTAAAAGTCAGCAATAGATGTCACCATCCAGGCATGAAACATTTTAAAGAACATTATTTTTTTGAACAAATTAAGAACAATTATCACAAGTTCTGCAAGAATATCAGCTAATGGTTACTGCATGTACTGTAAAAGTTCTGTGGATCCACTGTAATTCTTGTTTCAGAATAACTGTGCAAGGATTACTTTCTTCTGCTTCCTTTACTTACTGTAATGTGTGCATCAGTGCTGGCTTACTTGTGTTTTGGATGGCTGTCATGAGAAACCTTGAATTAGATTTCCAGCAGGTCCTAGAATTATTCTGATCATTAAAAATTCCAAGTTATGAAGGAATAGCTGTCGTTTTTCACATGTACTTATGAGGTTATAAAAAAACTCTGCTATTTTCAAAATGTTGAGTAAAGCAAAGCAAAATAACAGGTGAATATTAGTTGCAAAAGATTTTTCTTTTGTCCAACCCTCTTTTCTAAGGCTCACTTTTCTAAGGCTCATTTTTCAGCCCATCTAGGGGGATGAAGATTGGAAGATTTCCAGTTTTTAGGGTATGTTTTGAAAATAGGAGTAGTTTCAGTTTTTCATGGTTTAAGTTGTCATAAAATACCCAATTAAAATATTAAAGTAGCTTTATAGTAATAATGTGTTCTTAATATTAATTTTACTTATAGCTTTCTAATACTGAATTTTAGTAATAAAGGTTTAAATATCCTAGCTAGTTTTCCTCCAAATATAGTGTATAGAATATTTTCCTTCCATTTAAGAAGAAAGAGCTATCAAAGAATATATTTAAATTGAGGGTCAGCTGTGGTTCATGGCACTTGACTGCATTAGTACAGTTATTTTTATTCCTGAAAGAAAGGTGTATTGCAAAATAATTTATATTCTCTAACCCAGAAACATAATTGGTCTGAACACTTAAGTCCTGTGGAGCTTTTGAAGCTGGGACATGTAGCAGAGACTATTTCAGACAATTCTGGAGAAACAAAAAGAAACATTGCTAAAAGAAATGAGTTCTGAGTCATCAGCTCTCAGTATTGAAATACATTTTTCTCTCATTGTGCTGTAATTGCAGGCTCTATTAATGTGATGTATTCTTGCTTTGGTTATTGCTGATGTTCCAAAGTTGAATAATTGTAGTTTTTTTTTCTCTGCTTTTTCAAGAAAATTGACGTTTTCTGAGTTTTTTTTTCTTTTCTTTTTCTTTTTAGTCAGGATATTCCTCTGTGCTTTTCAGGCTGGGATATTATATGGCTTTTTCACTGGGAGAATACATTTTCCTCTTCATCTTAACCCCAGCCATATAATTTTCATCCTCATTTCCATTAGGGGTTTTTCAAGATAATTTATTACAGTAGATTTAAAGGTATAAACAAAGGAGGAACTTCTGTTTTGTTCCTCATCCTCTTTCCCATCTAATATCAAAAATAGTACTCTGGCACTTATCCCTTTTTGGAGAATTGGCATTTATTGGGAAAGCCAAGAAATATTGTGAATACCATAATAACTTCCTATCACCTTTTATTGTTTTACAATAAATGGTTTCACACTTTTTATTGTTTTACACAAATGAAGTATTTGTTTATGATGAATATCCAAGATACTTACTGTGCTTGTACAATATCAGAACTTGAATGAGTTCCTTGAAGTTTCCAGATTATCTGGAGATTCTACATTAATGCTTATTTTTAAATTCTGAGGTAGTCTAGCCACTCTTTAATAAAAAACTTTTATTTGAATAATTCAAGTCTTCAGCTGCCAGCATCATCCAGAGCTCTTGGCAATGAAGTTCAATGTCTAAGGGGACCTTTGGCAAAGCTAAAGAAAAAAAACTGTTTTACTCAAAAACCACACAAAAAAAAACACACAAAAAAGTGTGTGTTTTAATGTCTGCTTTAATACCTGCTTCTGATATTTTTGTTTTTTGGGTTTTGAAGTGCATTATGTTAAGTTGTTATGACCTTTGCTGGACAGTTTCATTTATCATCTGAGCTGGACTTTGCTCTTCTCAGTCTTTGCTGGTCTCTGTTTCCAAAGTCTGCAGCTTCCTCCCAAGGGGAAGAGGAGAGGCAGGCACTGATTCTAATATTCTTATTTTTTTCTTTTTTTTTTTCCATATGTGCAGTTTTTCCAGTGACATTTTGTAAAAATTCTAAATTTAAAAATCTGAGTGTTCAGAATATTGGCAGTTTTAGACACTACATTGTGTGATGAACACTTGATTTAATTTCTGCTTACACCAGCCCACTGGTGGCATTCTTATACCATGAAAACAGCCCTGTCTTTGAAATGTGTTTTGGATGCAGTAATAAAAGAAGTAAATTTTATTAAATTTTATTATTTAATTTAAAAATGTAGTTCTGTAGGCTCATGGAGGGGATGAGAAACTGTGCAAAGACATTTTTCACAAATATCCATGCCCATTGTATTACATTAGGTAGAAATAAAATTAATTTGCTTCATATTTAAAATCTGTATATGCTTGAGCTATGGTTGGAAGTAAAGACCAGAGATACAACCAGAACTTGTTCTGCTACTCAGTGGCAGAAAACTTTGCAAGACAGAAATATGGTTTTCTCCTAAATTTTCCTATGTTCAGGAACTGGAAGAACAGTCAACCTTCTTCAGAAGTGAATTTACCTTTGTGGAATTAAAACCTGTTTTTTTTTTTT
>VZTT01013723.1:53561-71631 GCA_013400855.1 Buphagus erythrorhynchus | reverse complement strand
TTTGTTTGTTTGTTTTTTTTTGGTTTGGTTTGATTTTTTGGGGTTTTTATTTTTTTTATTAGCTTTAATAATAACTTCAAAATTATTTGATGGAGTGTATGATTCAGGGTTCCAGCTGGCTGAAAATCTCTGTCCCAGGCTTGAAACCTTTCACAGTCAGTGCTGTGTCTGTGGCTGTTGAAATCCTATCTTCACAACCAGGGCACTGGAATATTCAGATAATACTGCAAACAGGAGTGAAGAATCTATCCTATATCTTCCAGAATCTATCCAATATCCTCCAGAATCTATTTTGAATCTTGTTTTAAAGTTCAATGGCACATTTGTCACAGCACAGCATATGCTTCAGGCTACTGAGTTTCACAAGCAAAGTAGCAAAGAAAATTCCTTTTTTGTTACTCATTGCCTCTAACAAAGACTTGAGTAACATTTATGCACAGCGGATTCCCCCTCCCCTTTTTTATTTCCCTTTGTATATTGCAGGTGGAACAGGTTTATCCATCAGGAAAGGTTTTAGTAGTTTGTATTATGCTGGTCAGCAGCTCCTGCCATGATTTGCATTTGAAATACTGAGCCCCACTGCAAATCAGGAGACAAGAACTGATGCTGCAGTGCTGTGTGATACCTGGATCTGGGATCTCTGAAAGTTAAAGGTGCTTTATTTGAATATTCCTTTGGAATGATGGGTTGGCTTTTCCTGCTGGGCAGCTGTTGGAACTAATCACATTGTGCCTAAGAGCATAATAAGGAAAAGCTTTAATAATGCTTAGCCCTTTTGGAAGCTCCGTGGCTTCAGCTGTCATACTCACTTCCACTAATTTAGTTTAGGTTTGTTGTTTTGTTAAAAGCCATAACGCTGGATTTCAAAACAGATTTCACTTAATTTTACATTTCACAATGGGTGCTTCCACATATAACCACAGTAGGCCTCTTCTTATGTTACCAGTAAAGTTAATTGAGTGTGGAAGCAGAGCTTTGGCTCTGTAGGTAGAATGCATAAAAAACTTAGTTTTATAGTGTCACCCTAGGATTTGAAGATAGTGCTCTATTTTGAATCCATATAACAACTGAAACCTGTTTTATTGTAGAGAGCAGTCCTGCAGATTTCTGTGAGCAAATTGACTCAGTCCTGTCTTGGAGAGTACTTGTTTTGTGCTCTTTAAGTATCTGTGAACCTGATGAATAATGACAGATGTAGTATTTGGTAGAACATCCTAGGCATGTTTTGAAAATAGTAACATGCCCAACTAAATCTTTGAATTCAGAGTCAATTGTTTGTTTAGCTGACTGCTTCATCAACATAATAAATTGAATTATTGTTCATGGCTTAATACCTTAGACTGCACGAATCTTAACAATATGCTAAACCCTCTAAAACAAAGAAATAGAAAATAATTAAGGGGACAAATCAAGGTATAGACTAAGTCCTTGTGTCCAAGTTGAAAATTGTTTAAAGACTGTTTAATTTAAATTGTTTGACCTGTCCTTTAATTTCCATATTAATGGTCATTTTCCCAGATGATGGACACAAGTTAATTGGATTTCAGGATGGAACATTTCAATGGTTTTGGTCTGGCAGAATCACTTGTTTACATCACTTTTGCGAATATGAAGGCCAAACTTCACATTGAATTATTCAGAGCATGTTGCCATCCCCAGAGGGTGCTTTTCCCCCCTGTCCCTGGTCCCAGGCTGGTGTGGCTGAGGGATGCTGTCTCAGGTGTCTCAGAGCAGGGTGGATCTCTGGGCACTGTGCTGGGTGTCTCACCAGGGGTTATGGTCAGACTGGATCAGCTGGGAGGGGCTGGGGGAGTTCTCAGTTCTGCTTTGCCCCCCTGACACATTCCTGGCTGGAATTGTGGCAGCTGCCCCAAAGCTGCTCATGTTTTTCAGTGGGGAAGAGGCCTCAGGTCCAATTTCTGTGTGTGCCTATTGCAGAGCTTTATTGTACCACCAGCAATATGTGAGCTGTTGTTTGGGAACATCTGTTTTAGGACAGTGACTGAATTAACCTCAGGAAAGGACTTTGTGTGGACCCAGACCTGGGAAAACTTGGATTTCCCCTTTGACTTGGGTTATAGGAGATGTTACTGGGCAGAAATGGCTTCACCTGCCTTTGTTTAATTTGCTTTTTCTGGACTAGCACACTTTGTGAGAGGGCAGTCACATTGCTAAATAACTCCTGAGCTGTGTTATTTATTCTGGCATGAGCCTTGCTGAGATCCACTCCATCACTCACTCCTAACATTCACCACTCTGCTTTTTTTTCCCATGAAATGTGGGAGGGTTTGTCTCAGTCTACAATTTATTGGAGGATTCACATTACCTGCTGAGACTAATCTAGACCTCTGCAACAGGAGCTGGATATTGTATTTACCTTCTGAACCTGCTGTTCTTCATGCTTAAATATTGACTTATTGTGTTCTATGGTCTTATGGTTTTCTTTGATTTTTTATTTTCCCCATTTGGAGGAAAATCCCTGTCTATTAGCCATCATTTTTAGTGTATGTTCATGGCTGAACTGATATTAGGGAATATAAACAGTGAATAAAAACTGAGCAGAAAAGCTGGAATGGAATGATGAGTGTTTGGTGTTTCCCTTGTAAACATTCCATTCTAATATTCTTAAATTTGTTTTCTTTCTTACAAATCAGTTACATCAATTTCATCTCTGATTTTAAGACAAGAAATTGCTCAAATGCATTCAATTAGAGTGAAATTGGAGTTTTATTCTTATTTTTAGAAAGGAATATATTCTTGAGTAAAACTATATATTGAAGTATAAATCAAATACACTTATAAGATTTTTTTGATCTCAAACTCACAGGAAAGCATTTTCTCAGACTATAACTCATTAACTGGAAAGTCAGGACAATTTATTTGCTAGAACTTTCAATACACACAGGTAGCAAGAGATTTCTTTTCAAAATTGACTTTCAGACTCAAGTTGCTGCCTTACAGTAAAGAAATGTTTCTTCTTTTTTATCTTGCTCTTGTTCTAGTGAGTCAGATAAATAGGATTCAGTAACACTGGAGGAGGAAGTCATGTTCCTGAGAAATCCAGCACCAGAAAATACATTTTTGGTTTATGCCCTACACTCCTTGATCAGTATGGTGAAAAGACTTTTATTTGCTGAGTTTTAGAATTCAGTGTCTCTGTATTTCCTCTCAGCCACTGTCTCCCATTTATTACTCTGAAATTGCAGTATTATTTATTATCTCCCCATGTGCAGTGAAGTGACATCTTGCACTTGCATACGTCACACACTTTTACAGTTTGATATGGGAGTCTCACCGTTATTTTCTGAGGGTAATAAAAAAAGGATAAGTTTTCATTCCTTGAAAAAGTATAGCTTTATTTCTTTCAAAAGCAAAACTGATCCTGTGGCAGTTAAATGTCACATGCACACACTCTTTCTTATTTTGATTTTTACAAAACCCTGCAGAGTGGAGGCCTTGAGAGAGGCTTATGATCAGGTCATTTCTGCAGTGGTTGTGACAGGTCTGGAATTCCTAAAACCTGCTTGTGGAATCTGGGGGAAACCTGTTCCAAGTGGAGGATGGAAACACTTTTCTGCTACAGTTTTTTTTTTCTCATCCTGTTATATTTTTGCCCACAGGGGTTGTGAATTTTCTGAGTTAAGGTTGTGGATTTTTTAATCAGCATTCTTAAAGCAGTGACACATGCACATTAGAGTGCTGTCCCTGCACATGGAAGAATTTCCTTTTGTTTCTGGGAGTGTGGGGGGTTCTGTGTGTGTGAGAGATGCTCCTGCTATTCAGATGGAAGTTTTGTCAGCATTTTTTTTCTTAGAAGTGTAAGCATAAGGGGAGGATACAGTGATTTTTCTCCCAGCTGAACTTGAGCTTTAGAAGGGTGTTGGGTCAAAGAAGACAATCTTGCTAAACAAGTTGTTGGAAAAGCTGCAGCATTAGAAATTAGAATAGGGATTTTTGTTAACAAAGGTACCATGAGTTTAAAGATATCACACACACTGAATTTGTGTGTGTGCATGCATGTATAGGAGAGAGTGAGATATTAACTGCACATATTTCATGGATGTTGATTTGCACATGTTTTTACCCCTTTTCAGCAAAGCACAAGGATTTCTATCTATTTTATATTTTGTTATCCCATTTGCCACGAACCGAATCCACACAGCCTCACTGAAATCGCAGCGAGCTGGGGATGCTGCACAGCCCCTGCTTTAGGGGAGATGGATTTTCAGATGGATTTTCAGAGCTGTCAGGGTTGTTGGTATTTCAGAGCTGTCAGGGTTGTTGGTATTTCCTGGCTGCCAGGTTGAATCCCCTCCTGCCTGGCAGTGCTGATGTGCTCACGAGAGGAGGGCACAGCAGGGTCACCCCTCACCAACACCTGGCAGCGCTCACCCCGAGCTCCAAATGTGCCACTGGGAGCACAGACACTGCCTTTGGCTGCCCAGGCAAAATGAGGTTGTGATTTAGGAGCTGTTCTGAGCAGCTGTACAGAATTGTTAGTGCTCCCCTCCAAAGGCTGCATTGGAGGCTTGTACTCATTTATTTCTCTTTTCTCGCACATCCTCGGTTCTGTGCCTGCTCTCAGCTAGGAAATAGAGCAAATATGTAACTGTCACCTTGTATAATGCAAATATCAAAATGTACTTGTTGGGTGTATTGTTGCCTGATATAAATCCTTTTTTTTTTTTCCTTCCCCTTCGTTATATATCTATACTGAGACTCCAAAGGCAGAAACATGCTGAAAGCCAAGTCAGGTGTCTGGAGCTTTATCATGGGAATTCAGAGCAAAGCTCAAACATGTTTAATACCTTAATCTGAATATCCTCAGGGTGTTGAAAATGTAGCTTTTTGTTCAGTAGGATGTCTGTGAATATTTCTGAACAACTATAATGGAGGAGATTAAGGGGGAGGTTGCCTCCCTGGCTGTTACCTGCAGCTATTGACCTCCCTTGTTTTGGTCAAGCGTCTCTAAATGAAAAAACTTTGCTTGAAGTTTGCAGTTCTAAAGTTTAGCTCCTGAAGTTGCATTCTAATGGTTAGTTTCTAAAGTTTAAAATTCTAAAGTTTAAGTAGTAGACCTGAAACCAATGGAAACAGCACGTGACACTGATGGACAACCATAAATTGAACAAAAGTCTGAAGAATCTTGGCCTACAAATTAAAAGGCTGCATTGCTTTGACAAAGAGAGTGTTTCAAATCTGTAAGCAACTCTGCTGAGGTCTGCACTATAAAAAATTCTTACCTTTGTAATGTTATTTTTCTCCTTTGAAGTTCTGCCACTCAGTTTGTAAGGTAACTGCTGGTACTAATGACACTTATTTCCAGTAACTTTGGGTTGTAAGCTCTGGGATGTCATGAGAGGAGTGGCTGTGGAGTCTTTAAGCAGGACAGCTGTCCAACAAATGATAATTTTCTAGAATGTATGGACAGCAAATTGAACACTGGAGGAGTAATAGCAGACAAGGGACCTTTATTAGAGCCACACCACTTAGGGTGGTTTGGATCTGAGTGCATTCATATGCTCCCATTATAGACACACAGATCCATTATTGCCTACCACGTGGAATATTTTGTGTTTGAGACGTTAACTTGGCTTTGGCAATTCACAGTTTCAAAACCAAAGTATCTCTTTTAAAAGAAAAATGCAAGTTTAATTTTCAGCTTTTAGAGAAAAAGTTGTCCACTGTGTAACTGTGACGTGTCTTTCTGCATTGAGAACTGAAGCTGTGCTGCTGTGCTCTCTTCTCTGCTGATAGACAGCACAGTCACAGAGCAGTTCCATGTGTCTTGGCAAAAACAGGCAAGGAAAAAGTGTCTGGGACCCGTCTTTTAGAAGACCTGCAAAGATTTTCTGTGTTGCTCCATGTGAAATAACCAGCATTTAGCAAATGTGCATTATTTTCTGGACTTTCTGAAAAGATTTGAGGGTCCTTTTGGACTCAAAGCTGCATTTCAGCCAAAGGTTTTTCTTTAAGTAATTACTTAATGAGTTACTGATTTACTTTCTGATGAGAAACCAACCTTTTAATATTTGTCTTCTTCTTCCTTTTTTCCTTTAAGACGATTGTTAAGATGCAATAAATGTGTACTTCTAGCTTGTTGCAGAAGTCAGCGAAAAGAGTTATTGTAGAATATGAGTAAAAGTTTGAGCTGTGCATGGCCCTTGACTTCTCTATGAGACTGAACCAAGGACATCATGTGAAGTGTTTGTCATTTACAGTGCCTGAAGTATTGATAATAAGTGTAGGGTGAAGCTGTAGCCACAAAACAATGAGCTGGCTTTGCTCCTGTGGCTTTCTCTGGAGGTTCAGAATCCTCTTTTGAACAAAGACTGAGGACAGCCTTGATCTACCCTTTGTCAGCTAACAATGGAAACTTGTTACACACAATTGCATAATTTGTGTTTTATGGAATAATCACTGGTAGCCTCTCTCTGTTTGAGTACTTTGTATTACAAGCAGTTGGGTTTGTAGCATTATTTAGCACAATATTCTTTCCTTTCCTCACTTTTTTGAGAAATTCCTGCTCTCTTCCAACTTACTGCTCTGCAAGTGTAAGTCCATAGGATGTTCTGAACACAGTGGGCTGTGTCTCTGTTATCAGCATTAACCAGAAGCTGATCTATCCTCCTGTTCTTCCCAACAATGTCCAGGCAGTCAGTACCCCACAGATTTAACAAAATCCTGTGGTGAAATGCTATGGTACTGCAAAACTCTCTGTGTGGAGACTTCTGGTGCACTTTGTCACATCCAGTCCTGTCTGTGGTACTTAAGCTGTTCTAGCTCACCACACTATGTGTCCGTGTGTCATTGATTTTGTATCTATGAAACCACCTAAATGTTGCAATTTTTAAAATACTCTCTAATTTTCTATTCACATGGCAGCCCAAAACAGCTCCGAAAAGGACATTTGGATCCATTGCAAATGACCAGGTAAATATACACAGTAGGGAGTGTTCAACAAGAAAGTTTCATTATTTGAGAGGCTGTGTGAGTAAATCCATGGAAAAAAAAATGTTATGAAAATTGGATAAGGTAGCAGAGCTCCTTATTGCCTCTGAGTGATCCCATGAGGGATCTTGTGAACCTCTTTAACCTAATCCAGGCTCTGAGATGGGCATAACTCTGGTTCACCTCCAATAGTTAGTGCCTAAATTGCATTTTTAAATTTAAAAAGTCAGTCTCTGGTATTTCTCACTCTTATTCTTCTGTAAGGGTAGAGAAATCAATGGAGCAGATTATTTCTACCAGTCCTTTTAATGGGCAAAGGTATTCCATAACTGTTAATTATCTATTGTGCTTTTCCAATGGACCCTTGCACTTTCCAGTGTGAACAAATCCTTCAGATCACTGGGATAATGTGATGACTGAGATGCAGTTCTGTCCAAACAGAAATCTGACCCTAATGGAAATTTTAACTTCACTGAACTTTTAATGATGATAGAGCCATTTACTTCAACATGAAGAAATTAATCCTGAAGGTTTCTGTTCATGTTTCTCATTTTAGCTCTCAATTTCTTTATTAATAACGGAGAGAATTAGATATTTATAATCTTAAAAATATATTTCTTGAGTGTTTAATCAATTTTTCAGTGTTTAGAAAATGAGAACTATCTGTTCTTAGAAAATGTGTTTGTTAATTTGCAGCATGTCACATCTAACCTTATCTCTTAAACAACATGAAATAGTCTTGCTAGAGTTTAGAGAGAGTCTACTTCTCTGTAGTCATTTTTCTGTGGTTTAAATAGATGTCTAAACCTGTAATGAATAGGAATAAATAGACATGGATAATATTTCTTTCCATAGAAAATTATTCAAGTGTTAATGATGAACTTGGAAGAGATCTTTGCGTTCTTTTCTGTTCTCTAGTCATTCTCTGCTAGTGCTGGGGAGCTAAAGCACCATATTTAATATCAAACTCATCTGCTGTGATGAAAAACCCCTCTCCCAGACTGGATAAGAACAGCAGAGATGGGCACACACACGTACAGCCATGTGAATTCAGAGTCTGTAAGAAGTTCTTGTTGTAGCTGTGGGATCCAGTGACAGAATAATCAGTGCCCATCTGTCAGCTTGTGTACAAATAAAGAAGTAAAGAGGTTACTTTTACTCTGGCTTCTGTTATTTTCTTTCCTATGGAATCTATGTTAAAGCATAGGATATATAATTCATAATTTCTTAGTAATTATGAAATTTATTGCAAGTAACTGCTAGCCAGATTGAATATGAAGAGGAAATTCATGCTCTACTTCCTATCAGCATAGAATTACCATTCTAAAATTTACCCTAATTGGTTCAAAATGTATATCTTGATTTAGAAACAATTTGCAGGGCTTATATTTTCATGCCTTCTGCTAAAGAAGCCAAATCTGTATTTGTTTTATTACTTCAAAATGTGTTCCAGCTTACTTTATACTGTCCCCAGTTGCAACCTAATGTTGCCACAAATGCTGTGCAAGTGGCACAGTAATTTTGGATATGTGGATGAATAATTCTGTCCCATGAAATAAAAGATGGCTTATGTAGGGTCAAAATCTGGCTTTGAGAAAACAAATCAGTGAAAAGCCAGCCTCACTCAGAAGTGTACAGAAGCTGTAAATGCACTCACCTGGCGGTGGGTAGCAAGATACAGAGAATACAAATCTTTTGCAACTAATGAAAATAAGGAACCTTGAACACTGGAAACATTTTCTTTTGCTTTGTTCTGGGGTGTCTCAAACCAGTTCAGAACACAACTGAGCCTGGTCCAGTGGAAGGTGTCCCTGCCTGTGGCAAGGGCTTGGACTGAGAGGATCTTTAAAGCCCCTCCCAGCCCAAACCATCCATGATTCTGTGGCAGTTACCTGAGTGAGGGTGAAAGATGAGAAGAATGAGCAGAGAAAGAACAGTTGTTCACTCTTACAAATATTACACATAAAAAGAAACTGCTATTTAGTCCAAAATTTTATTTATGCCTTCTCTTTTTCTGGTCATCCCATGCATTCAGCATTAGCCATCTGCATTCTAGCCCTGCCCTTATGGAAGATGTGGCTGGAAAACTGCCTTTTCATCATTCCTCTAAGTGGTGAGATATGAGAAAAGTGGATAATTACACTATTCTTAATTCTTGTTTGTCTGAAGAGACAGCAGAAGAGAGAGGGGATTTAGTTCTAGATTCCAGTATTTATTTTAGCAGATTTGTCAGCATTACTGTTTTTTAAATGAGCTGTGTTTGTGCAATATATGCAGCATTTTGGTGCAGTTCCAGAGATGTTCAACAAACCCCATGAAAAATATTGATCATTTTCAAATTGATCTCGCAGTTCTGTGATATTTTTTGAAATGAAAATAGGTCGTCTTTTTTCATTGGGATTGCAACTTTCACTACAAATATAAAACATAGAGTGATGAATACAGGAATAGTTTTAATGAGTTTTTAAAAATCTATTTCTGATGAACTGTTAGGACTTAGTTTTGTCTGTATCATCTGACATCTGAATTATGTAGTAAGCACTTTATCAATGATGGTATTGGGGGTTTTCTGTTTGGTGTTTTTTTTTTATGCTAATGGTTCAGATCATGTCCAGAGTTGCTGCACAAACAGAGAAATAATCCCTTTATCTTTGTTGGTTTCCTTTAAATTGAATATTGGAATAGGTCCTTCAGTGACTGAACTTTGGCTTCATTCCTCATTTCCACACTCACCCACACAACAGAGAAACTGAATTACATCTGTCCAAGAATGTAATAACTTTTCTTTAGAAATAGAGAATCTGGATGAAAAAATCACCATCACTCCCACATTTCCCCTTTTTCTAGAGTATCTGTTTATTGCCATGTTTGCTCTGAAGCTTTTTCAAGGCTCTGGAGCTTATAGCAAAATTAGATGGGGAAAATAAAGATAAATATAAAAATGTATATTCCTGTATAGAGTATATGTATAAATATATATTCCATGACAATTTCAGAAAAATAATCTGTTTTTTTCTTTTGTTTCAATGCACTGTCAAGCTAAAGTGTGTCCTTTCTGTGTCTTGTAGGGTCAAAATGTATTTGGTCTTGACATAACTGAGACACCTGAGGGAGATAAGTGGCCTCAACTGATTGTCCAGCAGATCCTGGATAGGGAGCAGAAGGACACCTATGTGATGAAAATCAAGGTTGAAGATGGTGGGAGCCCCCCAAGGTCCAGCACTGCCATCCTGCAGGTGACAGTGACCGACGTCAACGACAACCGCCCGGTGTTCAAAGAGAACGACATCGAGGTCAGCGTGCCAGAAAACGCCCCCGTGGGCACCTCCGTGTCCCAGCTCCACGCCACCGACGCAGACCTGGGCTCCAATGCACAAATCCACTTCTACTTCAGCAACCAGATCTCCAGTCTGGCCAAAAGGCTCTTTGCCATCGACAACACCACTGGCCTCATCACCATCAGGGAGCCGCTGGACAGGGAGGAATCTCCTGTGCACAAACTGACTGTTCTGGCGAGTGATGGCAGCTCCACTCCCTCGAGAGCCACAGTGACTGTCAATGTCACAGATATCAATGACAATGTCCCATCAATAGACACGAGGTACATCATCAACCCCGTGAATGGGACAGTGCTTTTGTCTGAGAAGGCTCCCCTTAATACAAAAATTGCTTTGATAACAGTGATGGACAAGGATGCGGATCAGAATGGGAAAGTTACCTGTTTTACAGATCACGATGTCCCTTTCAGGCTAAAACCAGTGTTTGATAATCAGTTTCTCCTGGAGACAGCCACGTTTCTAGACTATGAAGCTACACGGGAATACGCCATCAAAATAGTGGCTTCAGATTCAGGGAAGCCTCCCTTAAACCAGTCTGCAATGCTCCTGATCAAAATTAAAGATGAAAACGACAACGCCCCAGTTTTCACACAGCCTATCATAGGCCTTTCCATCCCTGAAAACAACGCTCCTGGTACTCAGCTAACCAAGATCAGTGCCACAGATGCTGACAGCGGGCGGAATGCCGAGATCAGCTACATCCTGGGCTCTGATGCACCCCCAATTTTCAACCTGGACCGCCGTACAGGCATCCTGACTGCAGTGAGAAAGCTGGACAGAGAAAAGCAAGACAGGTACTCTTTCACTGTGCTGGCTAAGGATAACGGGATGCCACCTTTGCAGACCAATGCTACCGTGACGGTGTCAGTGCTGGACCAGAATGACAACAGCCCTGCTTTCACACATAGTGAATATAATTTCTATGTGCCAGAAAACCTGCCCATGTATGGCACAGTGGGGCTTATCACAGTCACGGACGCTGACGCGGGAGACAACGCTGCGGTCACCCTCTCTATCTTAAACGGTAGAGATAATTTCATTATAGATCCACTTACTGGTGTAATAAGACCTAATATTACCTTTGATAGGGAGCAGCAGGGGTCATACACTTTCCAGGTGAAAGCAGTGGACGGAGGAAGACTGCAGCGTTCCTCAACTGCCAAAGTGACCATCAATGTTGTTGATGTAAATGATAACAGGCCTGTTTTTGTTATTCCCTCATCTAATTATTCCTATGAGTTGGTCCCAACGTCAGCCAGCCCAGGGTCTGTAGTCACTAAAGTCTTTGCAGTCGATAATGACACGGGAATGAACGCAGAGCTCCGCTATAGCATCATAGGTGGGAACTCCAGGGGCTTGTTTACCATTGACCAATTAACAGGCAATATTACTTTGAAAGAGAAGGTCATTGGATCAGATCATGGCTTGCACAGACTGGTGATCAAGGTGAATGACCTGGGACAGCCGGAGTCTCTTTACACGATAGCTCTTGTGCACTTGTTTGTGAACGAGACCGTCACCAACAGCTCCTACGTGCAAGAGCTGGTGCGTAGGAACATGGAAACTCCAGTGGGCCAGAACATTGGGGATGGTGAGATAACCCCACAGACCAATGATTATGTCAAGATCATCATTGCCATTATTGCAGGCACCATGACAGTTATTCTGGTAATTTTTGTTACCGCTTTAGTCCGGTGCCGCCAGACGCCCAGGCACAAGGTTGTCCAAAAAAATAAGCAGAGTGGTGAATGGGTTTCCCCCAACCAAGAGAACAGGCAGATCAGAAAAAGAAGAAGAAGAAGAAGCGCTCTCCAAAGAGTCTCCTCCTCAACTTTGTGACTATTGAAGAATCTAAGCCTGATGATCCTGGCCATGAGCACATAAATGGCACTTTAGACATTCCCGTAGAGCTAGAAGAACAGACTATGGGAAAATATAACTGGGCCACCACACCAACCACATTTAAACCTGATAGCCCAGACTTAGCAAAGCACTACAAGTCTGCTTCTCCGCAGCCTACCTTTCAAATTAAACCCGAGACTCCTGTACCCCCCAAGAAGCACCATGTGATTCAGGAATTGCCTCTAGATAACACCTTTGTGGTGGGCTGTGACTCACTTTCCAAGTGCTCATCCAGCAGCTCGGACCCTTACAGTGTTTCTGAATGCAGCTGTCAAGGAGGCTTCAAGACCCCAGGCCCCATACACACCAGACAGGTAATGGAATTTTAAGGTTTTAAGATTTTTAAGGTGCTTTCTTCCTCCTCCCCTCCTTACTTTGGCAATCCTATAACTCCAGGTCGGAGCGCTGCAAGATAAGTTCTCCTGCAAGGAGTAAAACTTTACAAGTTCGTATTTGATCGAGGCGTTGTAAAACAAACAATTCCAGCTTCCTGAGTGGTAAGGGAGAAAAAGAGAGGAGAAAGGAGTGTTGTCTGTGAGGAGATGGAGCAGGCAGGGATCCCTGTGGTGGTGTCCTGACTGCAGATGGCAGCATGGCACTTCCCACCTCACCGTGGGACCTCGAGCAGCTCGGCAGGCTCAGAGTGGGACTGGCCCCTCCAGCCTGGTCCAAGCTATCTAGGCCAGGTGGGAAGCAATAAAGCTTCACAGGAGCTCGTAAGTGGTTCTTAATATTAATGGAGTCTGGAATTGCAGCCTTCGTTTGGGCGTAGTTTTGCTTCAAGGTCTCTCAGGAGCAGGCGAGGATTTTCCCCCGAGAGTTTCAGTAGCATTTTCAGACTGGAAGGAGCCTTAAATCTGGTGGAATGGGACAGCTGACAGACAGAGTTAGGGAAAAGTTAGAAGCATCAGCATAATTGATCTCACTTATTTGTGCCTGATAAACTAGGTATTAGCTTCTTAGAAATGCAGTGCAACAAAGGAAATGTCTAAAGAATCCTCAGATTAAAATTAAAAACAAATTGAGAACTCAATTACCCCTTATTCTTCAAGACCCTACAGAAAAGTCACTGGAAATATAATCTAATATTTATCCATATCTTAAACAGTTTAATAAAACTTTTCTGTTTACTTCTCTTTCTTCCCAAATATCACAAAGTTTTCAGTGGGGATAGTTTTCTAGTTAAGCTTTAGTTGGTCAAGGAATTATTCATTGAAATAACACTTACTTCAGGAGTGTTTAATTTATTATTGATACTATATTTTAACTCGATAATATGTATAACTTAATATATTGCTTGGGAACAAATCCTCAGCATGACTAAGTCGGGTAAATTTCTTCCTCCAGCTGAACTTTTTTTCTGGGAATTTTGTTTCATTACAACTGTAATGATAACAACATGCATAAAAAAAGCTTCTCATTCAGAGCTGTCATCATATCTTTGAAAATTTCAGGATATGTTGTTTATTTTATTCTATTTTGTTCCTTTTACCAACACTAATCTGTATGGTGATCTATATCACTATGGATAACGTTTTTTAGGAAATGTATTTTAGTGTGTTAAGTTGAATCACACATCAGAAAAGCCTCTTGCCAGTTTGTTCATCTGTTTGAACTCCCATAACTCTGAGGAGAGGGCAGTGCTGTTTTCAGCATTTCTGTAGGCCTGATCTAAGTGATTTTTTTTTTTTTTTTCAATGGAGTTCTGGTACAGTTCCTGTGAGTCAAAAAGGTTCTGCCATTGTCTGCTGGCACACACTTTGTCCTGCACTAATGCTGCCAACAAAGAAAGCAAGCTCGTGACTCTCAAAGTCCCTTCTGTGGCAGTAAAAACCTAGAAAGTGGCATGGGAAGCAATTCTCTTCTGCAAAGTTGGTTGGGGGAAAGAGCATTTCCTTTTATCTGTGCCTTGAAGGTCTGTGACAGGGGGTTCCTATCTGGAAAAGCAGAATAGAACTGTGGGGTTTTTTTAATGCTCACTAGCAGATACCAGCTTATCTTCACAGAGCTGCACCTAACATTGTCAGGATGATATGCTGAATAGAAAAGAAAAGAGATTATTGTTACTGTTTGTGCTGATTTTGTTAAAATTGCAGCTATACTTCTTTTAGGGATATTGTTCTACATGAAAGTGAACACATTGTTTGGAGGAAGGGTAACTAATCACCACAGTGGTCCTTTACACTGATTTGGGAACAACACTCACCTTTACACACATGAATTCACATTTTTTAAAAATTTAAATTTATGTCATTTCATTAAGGTATTATTTACATAAGTTGGGCCATTTAGAGGAAATCTTTTGTGTTGTGTTGGACTGTGACTAAATGAAAATTGTATTTCTTGGTAAGTAAGTGAGAGTAAAGAATTTCCTAATTTCCTAAAGCTCAACAGACCTTTTAAAAGTCACTCTCACTCCTGGCTCTGTATTTGTGCTCTGGGTAGTTTTGTCTCCTGTAGGGCTCTGGAAGGCATCTCAGGATGGGCTACTGGAGAGTTGTGTCTGTTAGCCAGCAAAAAAGAGAAACAAATATAAATATAAATATAAATAATCCTGAGGCACAATGTGTCCAGCTGCTATCTCAGCACCCTTCAGCCTCAGACACCAACAGGGTCAGGTGTGGTTCAGGGTGATTTTGTGTCATGCACTCTCTGAATTTACAGAAAACTGTAGGGCAAGCTGAAGAACTGGAAGTCAGCTAAGTTAAAAAGGGAGATGTGATAGTTTGAAAAGTAAAAATAAGATGCCTGATGTGAGGAGAAAATATCATCATTTATCCCTTTTACCATAGTGCAGGTCTTTTACAAGCCAGAAGTTCTGAGGAAGATTCTGTTCACTGAAGTGTCTCTTCATTTTGTAATGGGGACTGATATTATTATAGGCTGCTCATCTCAACTATTGTTAGTTTTGTCCATGCAAGACTTTCTACTCAGATATTTGAAATAATATTGTGTTACAGCTAAAAATATGTGTTTTCTTTGGAAGCTCTAAATTTTGTGTCTGTCTGAATGGTATTGATTCAGGTCTTTAAAGAAAGGAAATTATGCCTTTGCTTTACTGCTAAATTTGTCTAAGTGATCTATAAAATGACAGAAAGTCATTATAGCAGTTATACTCAAAAAGCATGCAAGCAAAGATGGAAAGGTTTTTCTACTAAAAAAAAACCCAAAATATCTCTTTAGTGGTCATGTGGGCAAATAAATACAGCAGTGCCACAGCTGAAATTTTTATGGGGAAGCAACTGGAGACTCCTGAAGCTCCTGAGGACACTTTGAACCATGAACTACAGGAAACTGAAGAGGGAGAGTATGGTCTTAATGCAATGTTCCCTAAGAAGTCAAATTTTGCTCGATTTGTATGTGAGAAAGGGCAAGGGGCAGAGCTACTGATATTATTCTGAAGTACCAGGAGGAGTTAATCAGCACCAGTGACAATAGACCTTCAGAGTAGCGTGCTTTTTTGGGGGATGTAGTAGAGATAATTATTTTAAAGGAGTTTTACCAAGTGATAAATTATGAAGGAGATAATTCATAATAGTGTTTTTCAAACTAGGATATCTGGAGTGTTATAAAAATCAAACTGACTTCCCATGTCATCAGTTTTCCATTGTTTTGGCAGTTGTGGGCCTCACAGAGATTTTCTTAGGTGCAGAAACATAAAGCATCTTTAAAGTTTATTTGTCTGCAAGCTTTGTAAAAGCTCAGTTATTTTTGACATTCACCTCAGTGGGAGCAAACTGTGTGAAGTGTTCCACACTGACAAAAATCTTAATTCGCTTTGCATTTGCATGGGAATGATGAGAAGAAGGGAGAGGAGTTTTCTTCAGTCTCATTTTCATGTAACACAATTTCAAAATCTGAAATCTTTGCTCATGCACTTTAAAACAACATTCAGACACTTCAAATGCCTGTCTAGGTATCAGCCTGTCTAGTCAAAACATGCACAATTATAGAGCACAGTTTTATCTGTGGCAGCTTGATTCAAAGAAGGTAAAGCTGCAAAGATTCATCAGAACTTGCTGTGCATTCTCCTTCCTGTCCCTTTCTTTTCCTGAAAGCTATTTCAGATGTGCCTTTTGTTTGAAAGCAATAGAATGCATACTATGGGGACAGGGCAAATCTTGGCAAATTTACACCTGGTCACTCAGGAAGGGTCCTGTGATCTTTTTGGGTTGTCATCTAACTTTAGAAGAAGATTTTTCTGACTTGGTGCTGCTGAGGAGCTCTAGTGCCCATTGAAGGAGGGGCTGGAAGGTGCAATGTGCTCTGCATCTGTGATTTTCTGCTTTTTTTGGGGGGAGTTCTCCCTGCATCCCACTGGTCTCTGGTCTGCCAGTGGATTCTGCTGCACTGCCTGGGCACTGGACCATGCTGGGGAAGCTGCAGAGGGAGGGGAGGTGTGGAGATGGATTTTTGTCATTTTTGCTGATGCAGATCTTCATTAGTGGAGTTCAGCTGGCAGGATTCTCTCATCTGTGAACTTATCCACACTTAGGAATAGAAATTTCAGCTGGCACAGTGATCTCTGCTGGTCTGATAGGAGCTGATGGACGTAGACATTAAACTCCTTACAGAAATCTGAGAGGGAAGGAGCCCTCATTTCAAATACATTGCATTTTGGGGCCCCACTGTCTCAATTCTGTGGTTCTATCACTGCCTGCCTAGACCTGCTTACAGTTATGGGATATTTGGGTTTCTGATTTAAAATGTGGTGAAATGTCATTACAGCTTCCCACTCACTTTGAGAACAGTGTGCTCAGGATGTGAATGGAAGGAATTTTCAGTGTTCCTGAAAAGAATAGCTCTGAAATTCACCTGTTCTTTGAATCTTTAGCTGCAGGATTTTTTGTTTTTTGTAATAAGAGTGAGTTTAATTTAGAATCCTGTAATCATCAGCAGGCAGGGCTGATGTTCTGAGGTGTAAAATAGACATAGCACTGGTGTTTTGTATTGACAGATACAGAGTAAATTATACTCAAAGAACATTTTGTCCTAAATTTTAGCTAAATAACTGTTGGTAAAAGTCCTTCCTAAAACCCATTTCACAATTGATTACTCTGATTCTAAATATTCTCATTATTTTACCTTAATTTTCTGACTGGTAATTTTGTTTGTGGTTCTAATCTGCTGCCATGTACATACATTTCACCAAGAAAATAAAAAAAAAATTGAATTTGGAGGTTTCTAACTGAAATATGAGTCAAAGTGTGCAAGTCAGAAGTTAAACATTAATTATTTAAATGTGCATCACTACTGAAGTTAAACTGGTCAAGAAAATGCTTTTCCTCTGTGCAACACTGGTAGAAAATCTTCAGTGATTTCTTTTAATAATTTTCACTAGAAAATCATGGAGAAGGATCTGGAAAGTGCCCCCTTTGCCTCACAGTAGAAGGCAAAACAAAGCATGAAGAAAAGTGAAAAAGAAATCTGTGTTGTGTGTGAGGATATAATGAAAGATTTTGAACATGACAAAAAACTAAACTAGTTCAGAGCAAACAAAGGCACTTTATTCTTTTTTTTCTCCAGTAAGAGCTCACTGACCGATACTGAAGTTNAGTTGATAGCAATTTCCTGACCAGTGAGTGGCTGGTGCCTTGGTGACTATTGTGGTATTGATAGTGCTTTCTTTTCTGTGAAATAATTGATCAGAATGGCTTCATTTCTGTGAATCTTTAGGACTAATCCTACATATGATAAATTTAGATTAAAGATGTAAAATAATTCTTCAAATAAAGAAATATATTTTATGCTTTTAGGAAGAATGCTTTTGCATGAAGTCCACAAAAACCCTGTGGAACCTGTTCTAGGTAGTGCAGCAGCCTTCTGACAGCTCTAATCTTGCACCAGCACTTTGGGTTTGAGTGGCTAAAGCAAAAAAA